>JAULJZ010179604.1:0-22704 GCA_032270985.1 Heliamphora pulchella
AGTGAAAATACTCAAGGGAGATCTTGAGGAGTGGATGTAGGCTAGGATAAAGCCGAACCACTATAAATTCCTCGTGTTTGGTTCTATTTCTCTATCCCTCATCTTTTAATATTTGCTTTGGTGATATATCTGCATATCTTACTTTATTACTATATTAAAAGATTTTTTTTAAAAAAAGGATTTTTAAATTACTATTGCCTTTTTAAAAAACCCAATTCACCCCCTCCCCCCCTCTTGGATTGCCTAGTTCTAACATTTAGGTTTGTAGAGGCAGGCAATTCATCACAATCTGTGAGGCAACCGACGACTAAGGGATATGGGGGGAAGACCTGACCACCGCAGGCCAGGGCTCATGTTCTTGTTGATCACAGTGCTTCCAAAGCACCAGTTGCATATGATACTGCAGCTACTCCAGCCATGATCAGAGGTACTCTTCCAGTCTTTAGATCATGGGCTAGTGTTCTCATTGACACAGGAGCATCACATTCTTTTATCTCTTTTGCTTTTGCATCTGCATTGGGGTTACAGATAGACCCGTTGGGTAGTGCAATGAGCGTAGAGACCCCAGTCAGTGGGAATGTGGTGTTGAGTAGAGTTTGCAGATCCTGTGAGTTAGGAGTCGCCGGTCGTTGTTTAGAGTTTGATTTTATCATTCTAGACATGATCACATTTGATGTCATCCTAGGGATGGACTGGCAGATTACCTACCGTGCCTATATAGATTGTGAGCGATGAATGGTGTCGATCTGTATGCCGGAGGGTGACGGCTTCTACTTTGTAGGTGATTGGGATGAGGGCTTTGTATCTATGCCCGATGTGGCTCGGGTTCGAGGGAACTTGGGTTTTTTCTTTTCTACTCTTAGTTTGGATGAGCCGGTTGGGGATCGAGGGGAGCTACCCCTTGTGGTGTGCGACTATCCAGATGTCTTTCCAGACGATCTGTTCGAGTTGCCACTGACCCGTGATGCGGAGTTCTCCATTAATCTTATTCTGGGAGCTGCTCCTTTCTCTATGCCATTGTACCGCTTTGCACCAGCTGAGTTGCAAGAACTCAAGGTGCAGTTGCATGAGTTTCTTGACAAGGGATTTGTGCGGCCAAGTACGTCTCCGTGGGGAGCTCCAGCTCTTTTCGCGAAGAAGAAGGATAGATCTTTGAGATTGTGTATAGACTACAAGAAGCTAAACTAGGTAACGGTGAAGAACAAGTATCCTATGCCTAGGATTGATGACTTGTTTGATCATCTAAAAGGATCGAGCTGCTTCTCGAAGATCGGCTTGAGGTCAGGGTACCACCAGCTGAGGATTAGGGACGAAGACATAGCGAAGACCGCCTTTCGAACTCGTTATGGTCACTACGAGTTTTCGGTTATGCCATTCGGTTTGACGAACGCCCCTACAACATTTTTGAGTTTGATGAACCGTATCTTCCACCCTTATCTGGACAGTTTTGTGGTTGTGTTTGTAGATGGCATTCTGATCTATTCACCCACGAGGGAGATGTATGGGGAGCATCTGCATGTTGTCTTGCAGCTTCTGAGAAAACTTTGCTTGTATACGAAGTTCGAGAAGTGAGAGTTCTTTATGTCAGAGGTGAGGTTTCTTGGACATGTGTCGAAGGATGGAGTATTAGTAGACTCGTCGAAGACTGATGCTGTGATGGATTGGCAGCTATCGAAGAACGTCCTTGAGATCTGTAGTTTTATGGGTTTGGAAGGTTATTATCGGCGGTTCATCAAGAACTTTTTTAGGTTGACAGCACCTATGACGCATCTGACGCGAAAGGGAGTTATGTTCGTGTGGAGTGAGTCCTGTGAGTTAGCTTTCCAAGAACTGAAGAGGAGACTGACTAGTACACCAGTGTTGATTATCCCAAAGCAAGGTCTGGGGAATACAGTGTATTGCTACGCATCGCACGATGGTTTGGGAAGTGTATTGATGTAGGAAGGTAAGGTTGTAGCCTATGGCTTGCGACAGCTAAAGACACATGAGAAGAACTATCCTACGCATGATCTGGAGTTGGCAACCGTGGTCTTCACCTTGAAGAAGTGGCGGCATTATCTATATGGTGAGCACATCGAGGTTTTCTCTGATCATAAGAGCTTAAAATACTTATTTTTGCAGAAAGATTTGAATCTTCGCCAACAATGATGGATGGAGTTGTTGAGAGACTACGACTTTGATTTGCAGTACCACCTGGGAAAAGCAATCGTCGTAGCTGACGCACTCAGTAGGAGATCCCATGGTTCGTTAGCTTCTGTGGCTATACGAGAATGGGATACACTTGGAGATGTTGGAGAGTTTGATTTGTGTCTCGGGGAGACAGGGAGAGGTGCGACCTTATATTCAGTAGCTTCACTGCCCGCTTTGGTTGTACGCGTGTTAGAGGCTCAGCAAATCGATCAGGAGGCTCGGATGATACGGGACTGCATTGCTAGTGGGAAGGATACAGCAGGATAGATGGTTGGTTCAGATCAGAGTTTGAGGTTGACAGGCCGTCTGTTTGTGCCTGAGTTGTGCCGTGCTAAGGTGCTACATGAGTTTCATCATTCATGTCTTGTAGTGCATCTTGGAGGCACGAAGATGTATTATGATTTGGGTCATCAGTTCTGGTGGATAGGGATGAAGAGGGATGTGATTCGGTTCGTTTCACGATGCCTTACTTGTCAGCAAGTAAAGGTGGAACACCAGAGACCGACAGAATTGTTACAGCCATTGCCTATATTTGAGTGGAAGTGGGAGAATATCATGATGGATCTCGTATCTAGACTTCCTCGATCTCTGACGGGGCACGATGCTGTTTGGGTTGTGGTTGATAGGTTTACGAAGTCTGCGCACTTCCTCCCTATTCGAGTGAGAGATCCAGTGGACATACTGAGTAGATTGTACATCCGAGAGATAGTCTGACTACATGGAGTACCTGTGACTACTGTTTATGATCGAGACCCGCGTTTTACATCGTGCTTTTGGCAGAGTCTTCATGTGGCCTTGGGAACGAGCTTGACTTTCAGTACGCCTTTTCACCCACAGACAGATGGTCAGTCTGAGAGGATCATCCAGATTTTAGAGGACATGTTGAGAGCCTGCATGCTTGATTTTCGGGGTTCTTGGGAGGATCATCTATCATTGGCAGCGTTTGCATATAACAACAGCTATCAGTCTAGTATTGGGATAGCACCGTATGAGGCTTTGTATGGTAGGCCGTGTAGATCGCCAGTGCATTGGACGGATGCGGGAGAGACCACTGTTTTGGGACCAGACTTAGTACGGGAGGCGACGAAGAAGATTGCAGTGATTCGTCAGCGTCTGGTGACAGCTCAGAGCGGCCAGAAGAGTTATGCAGATCAGCGGAGAAGACCGTTGGAGTTTGCAGTGGGGGATCATGTGTTTCGGAAGATCTCGCCACGTAGAGGTTTGATGAGGTTTGGGTGTAACAGGAAGCTATCACCACGTTTCATTGGACCATTTGAGATCCTAAAAAAGATTGGGGTGGTAGCATACCGTCTGGCCTTGCCACCTCTGTTAGAATTTGTGCATAACGTGTTTTACGTTTTCATGTTTTGAAAGTATGAGCTAGATCCGTCACATGTTTTGAATTGGGCCGAGTTGCGAGTTGATGAGGATATCATGTATGAGGAGCGTCTAGTGCAAATCCTAGATACAAAGGAGCATGTGTTATGGGAGAGAACAATTGGTTACGTCAAGGTTCAGTGGCTTCATCACGGGGTTGAAGAAGTGACTTGGGAGCTTGAGTCTGGGATGCGTGCTAGGTACCCAGTCCTGTTTACCTTGTGACCTTGTTGTGAATTTTGGGGGCAAAATTCCTTAAGGGGGGAGAGTTGTGAGACCCTGTACCGCTTTATTTTTGATATATATACATGTTGACGTGTTTCTTTTATGTTATGTATATTATCGATGCATGGTTTATGCTTTGGAGTTGTAGAACAGCATGTGTAGATGTGTTTTACACTTTCTTGGACCTTGTTTAGGCTTGTTGGGATGGTTTTTGGGCTGTAAAATTGAAGCATAAACCAGTACGCTTCTGCCCAGTGGTTCGGTCGACTGGAGGGGTTGGACCAGTCGACTGGACCCAAATTTTTCAGTTCGGTCGACTGAATTGGGGGGTTCAATCAACTGGATATGAGATATTTGCCGTGTCTATAAATATCTAGTGGGCTGAGATATTTGTTTAAACATTTCTTCTCAGCTAAGTTACCCCTTTTCTCTGCCTTCTCTCTAGCTTTGAGAGCCTGTGGCTTGGTTTTTTGTTAAATTGTTTACGGATCCTTGCTATCAGGAACGTGAGCTTCGTACCCATCCAGTCATATTCTCATTCCGACAAGGTTCAATTTTTGAGGCTTCGAGTTTTGAATCATCGAGTAGAATTTTAGACCATACTGCTGTATAAGAGTATTATATGTAATTATACGCATTTTCACCGGGTAGAAAATATATTAAATGTCATATTTATGTTAAACCTTGGTTTTTTGGGGTAAAAAGCATGTTTTTCTCTTTTCTTGATTTATTGCATCTTATGACATGTGGATCTTGGGTTTTCAAAGGGTATTCTTGAAAACGGTGAAAAATGGTAGTTTTGTGAAAAATCTTGACAAATCATGTTTTGGAGGTTTGGAGCTAACCTTTGGGGTTGAGTCACACTTTTGTAACATTTTGTTGAAAGCGAGAAAAAATATTTTGAAATATTTTGTTTGATCTCTATGTTGATGGATGGATCTATATATATATATGTTTAATATATATTTGTGAAAATATTTTCGTAGTCGAGCTACGAGTTGATTTTTGAAATGTTTATCTAGATGTGCCGAGATGATGAGTATTTGGCACGAGTTATCCTCGGTGGAAGTTCAAAAACGTGCGCAGAGTAGGTGCTTTGTACCTTCGGGTTAATCCCCATAAATTAAGTGGTGGGTGCTTTGTACCCTCGGATTTCGGGCTCGTAAATTATGCAGTGTCGTTGTGGTGCTACGTATAGAACTTATCATTACCTAACCGGTCCTATGAGGTATAGGGACTGGGTAAGGGGTAGGAGTCTATAGTTGCTATCTTTATCCCCTTGCGACGGAGTCGGTACATAGGATTCATTTGATCTTTCCTTGGTGTGTGATCCGAGTGGAAAAATAACATTTTGGTTACGATTTTCGTTAACTGTGAAATGTTATTTGCATTGTTTAAATGCTTGGTTTGTGGATGAAAAACTGTTTGGGAGGCTTATGGGAGTCTGATGGGAAAACTTGGGGTTTTACGATGTAAAACCTTTTTGACTTTGTGGTTGAGTTAGCTCCCACTATATGATTGCATATCCTACTTTACAGTTTTATAGTCTGTTTCTATTGGACTTCGGCTCACGGTGTGAGATTTTATTGTAAAATCATTTTCAGGTTTGGAGGTTGATGATCATGAGGAGTTGATCTAGTGGTGCCTGTGGTGGCGGAAGATTTCTAGTTTTCCTTTTTGTATGCCTGCTTGAAGGCATGTTTTGTACGCCTCAGGGCGATATATTTATCTTTGTTGAATCTGAATATTTATTGCCTATGAGAGATGCATGTTGGGTATTCTATTGATTTCAACAGGTGGATTTAATTGTATGAAAACTTATTTCCATAAAACTGGTGTTTGGAGGATTTTCACGTGACCCTGGATTTTGGGGCGTGACACGGATATTCTTTTTCTATTGTGGATCATGTTGGATTTAAGAGATTTTTAACGATAATTCAACCTTTTATCCAATATGGTTTCTCGAAATACAATAAAGGGTGACATTATGAATATCAATGATTATGATAGGGTGAAGACTATTAGTTTGGTGGAGAGAAATCAAAGCAGGTTGGTCATTACTATCGATATGTGGATTTTCGCTAGTTAAAAGAAATAGTTCATGACTGTCACCGCACACTTTATTGATGAGTCTTGGTTAGTGAAAAGTCACATTTTGAAGTAACTATTTTTTGTTGTTGTGTACTCTATTGCTTGAGCTCTATTTGCATATTATTTCTTATTATTCATTATTACTATGTTTTAGGTTTATTTATCCGCATACAAAAGAAGTTTTATGTGACACTTTAGTTACTTGTTTGTTGGATTGGAAGATTGATAAAACACGTTTTAGTACTATTACTGTTGATAAATATCATTAACGATGCCATGATTGACATTTTGTTGGTTAAGTTAGATGCATGTGTGTAAAAATGGCCTGAGGCCCGTGAGCAGACCAAGGCCCATCACTGCGCGGGCCTAGCTCGGCCAGTAAGAAGCCTGAGCCCGCATATCCCTTGTTCGGGCCTAGGCCTACCCGCTTGAGCTCGTGGGTCGGCCCAACCCATTTGACCCGAATATTAATATATAATAATATTAATATATAATTAATAAGTAAACTATAAACTAATATTAAATAAATAATAAACTAATATAATAAAATATAAAATAATAAACTAATAAACTACTAATATACTAATAAACTAATATTAAACTATAAACTTATATAATAAACTAATAAACTACTAATAAGCTAATATTAGACTATAAACTTAATTATAAACTAAGTAACTAAAAAACTAAAAAAGTTATAAATTTATAATAAACTATGAATTTATAATAAAATAATCAACTAATAAATAAACTTATAATAAACTGTAAAGTATAAATTTAATAATTTATAGTCTTATACAACAAGTCAACAACTCAAAAAAAATAATAAATAAATAAATAACCTGCAAAAAGCCCATAAAAAGCCTATCTTGTTTCCCAAGTTTGAGGCCCGAGCTCGAGTATTAAGCTCGAGCTCTATACTCCCTAGGCTTAGGCCGAACCCTTTCCCAAAAAATTTGGCCTAAACTTTTGGCAGGAGCCTGCCAAGCCAAGATCAGGCTTGGCCCGTTCGAACCACGATTGGGACGAAATTACACCCCTGATTATATGTGAATAATCTTTTGTTAGGGAGAACATTGTTTCATATGTATTATTGTGAGCATATTATTAATTTAATAGTGAAAGATGGCGAACAAGGGTCCACAGGCCGCTCATCACCAGCATGAGATGATCCAGCCAAACCTGATCCATTTGTTGAGAAATAGTACAGAACTGAGCAATCTACGAATAAAGAAGGACGAAAAGGAAATAGTGAGAAAAGAGTCAAACTTGAGCGTGCTCTGGCCGAAACTCCAGGGCTGGAGGAACCGGGATAGGAATATCGAAAGGATACCCATCTACGAAGGAAGATACGGTCTAGGGTATCTCGATACTCCCAACCCTAGCCCCACCAACCAGACTAGTGTTAGCAGCAGCAGGACCAGCATCAACAGCAGCAGGACCAGCATCAGCAGTTGCAGAAACACCAGCACCAGCAGCCTCCGGTGCCAATCCCCTCCTCCTGCCGCCAGGGCCAGCTGGGCCAGGATCTAAGGGACCCATCAGGTGAGCCTAGGCCTAGGCTGTGTAGTCCCCTTCCGCCACCAACAGCTCCGAAATTGGGGTCCACACCGTCTCCAGCAGCAAGTCGACGCGGCCTGTATGATCAGTCCGGCGCATGCAGGCTGGAGGAACCACCAGTATCCTGAAGTGATTAAGGCCGAGCGACTGACGGACCACTCGTTCGCCGAGATAATACTCCCTACCAAATGGGCCCTCCAGTAGGATCCGCCTAGAAGGGATATCCCTATTGCGCATCAGATCTGCGCCGGCCAGATCCTCCACTCCCCTCCAAACATCCTAGTGGACCTGCAGCCATTCAAGGTACAGTACAGTGCAGTAAACAGCGAACGATCAGTATGTAGTACAGTAATCAGTATGCAGTACAGTGTAGTGAACAGGAACAGTAATCAGTATAAAGTACAGTGCAGTGAACAAGAATAGTGATCAGTGTGTAGTATAGTGAATAGCCGTGAACAGGATGCAATATGGTAAAAATAATAAAATGATACCTGGCCGGGGTCAGCCGGTCTAGTGAGACCCAAAAGCGGTCTATGTCCTTCCCTCTAGCCTTCTTCCCCTTTAGCCCACGGGACCACCAGGCTGCTCGGGAAATAACTAGAGGGTTTGCTACGGAGTTCGCCGGGACATGAAGCCCGAGGAACTCGTAAGTCCACAGCTACAAATAAGAGGGCATCAATCAGTAAATAATGGATAACAGGAGAATGGAAGTGAATGGAAAAATGCAAAAACTAAATCATACCTCCCAGACCCTCTAGTATCCCACGATGCTAAGCTCCTGGGGGAACCGGGTCAATGTTCGCATGAATCCATAGAGGGTGACAAGAGCAGCTCCTCCCCAGTCGAATGAAGCAACCCGGTCCAAATGAGCGAAGGCGCCAAGGTAATGCAGATGAATGGTGTTCTCCTTGTTTGAAAACAAGGAGGTACCAAACATATACATCAAAAAGCCCCGGGCGACCCACACGAAGTGGCGGGGCTCAAAGCAGTGGAAGTGGCGGAAGCGCTCGAAGAACTAGGTGTATCGAACCCGGTCTCTATCCATCTGAGTAGGAACGGCTCCGAGAAAATACAGTAGCGCATCTGCAAAGAGGTCGACAGTCGGATCAAATGGGATGGGTGCTCCTCCGACCTGGATGCAAGTGATGAGAGCAAAGTCGAGAGGCGTCAGAGTAGCCTCAAAAGTAGTAAAGTGAAAGGTATTGGTGGTATCCCACCACTGCTCTGCCAAGGCTATCAGCCAGACCCGATCGTTGCTCATCCTACCCAATAGGGGTATGAATCGAACAAAGCTGGAGGCATCAATAATGGCCCGGCTAGGAGCAGGGAGGGCATCATACCACTCCAATACCTCTCTAGAGGCAGAACCTTCGAAACCTCTGACATAATGACCAACCTGAAAAGAGAAGGCAGACAGAGAATATATAAAGAACAGATCGAACAAACAAAGTGCAAAAAAATATCTAGAAGCAAAACCCTAGGTTCGTGTGTATGTGACGACCCTTCAGTTCTTTCAAAGCCCTGATAAATCAGGCAAATCCTCCTACCCTAGGTTCGTGTGTATGTGACAATCCTTTGGGTCAAATTCTCCTACCCTAGGTTCGTGTATATGTGACGACCCTTCGGTTCTTTCAAGCCCTGATAAATCAGAAAAATCCTCTTACCCTCTGTTCGTGTGTAAGTGACAATCCTTTGGTTTTTGCATACTCTAGTAAAAGACTAAAAACCCTCAACCCTGGTATGCCAGGAAAATCTCTACCTTTTTTGCGTTAAAACAAATAATAATAATAATAATAATAAAATAATAATAATAATAATAATAAAAATATGTATATAATAATAATAATAAATAGAGGCAAAAAAAATCTTCCCTTTAATGTTGGTATTTTGCCATTTTTGTCTCAATTTTCTTCAATTTTCAAGATTTTCATAAAATTTATTGAATTATCTCAAATTTGTTTCTCATTTTCTAGGATTTTCTTAAAATTTTTAGAATTATCTCAAAATTGTCTCTCAATTTTTATGATTTTCTAAAAATTTTCTCAATTTTCTAGAATTTTCTAAATTTTTTTTCAGATTTTCTAAGATTTTTCTAGAATTCTTCTAAAAATTTGCCCCAAGTTTCTACAATTTTTCTTGATTTTCTAAAATTTTTCAAAATTTTCTAGAAGTTTCGTGAATTTTTTCTAAAAAAATAAAAAAATCAACCCCTTAATTGTATGTTTTTCCTAAAAATAAAATAAAATATTTCAAACTCTTTATTTTTCGTGATAAAATAAATTGCCCCTCTTATTATTTGTTCAAATCCTAGTGTCCCTACTGTTTTAATCTCTATTGCAAAGGTCCTTAAACTAAGACATCAGCATCACACCATCATCAAAATAAAACATCATCATATCAAAACACATTATCGTATCATCTGGGGAATCCTAGATAAGCATCTACGTTTTACATATCATAAAAACATGCTTTAATAAGGATATGGTACCTACCGAAGGTCGCTGACGAGAGATATGGTGGTTAGGCTCCCGTAAAAGGATGCCGACGGCGGTCGCATCAGTAGGAGGCTTGTAGCGTCTCATCCTGCGGTATACTATGCGATGAGGGACTGGATCGTAAGAATATGGGTTAAAGGTGCTGGGTGACCCTCTCCAGCGTCTGGATCCAGAAAGTCATCCATCGCGGCCTCTACAGCAGCATCGACAGCCGCCTGAGGCTCAGCAGCTGCTCGCGCCTCCTCCTCGGCTGTCTGACGAGAGGCACGCTCTGCCTCAAGAACGAGAGCATCCATCGCAGCGGTAGCAGTAACCTCGCTAGCAGGAAGACTTGTGGACGTACCTCCGAGAGTCTCCATGGAGAAGCTCCCAGTGGCATAGGGGCCCCGTCGTGCCCCAAGGTCGTCATCCCCAAGACACTGGCCCGCTATGAACATAAAAGGAATCACAAATAGAAGGGTGAATATCGTGTGACAATAGAAAGTCCTCACAAAGGAAAAGAGAAGGCACAAAAGTAAGGAGAAGGGTAGGGAGAGTTGAGAGCGCAGAGAGCTAGAGAGAGAGTGAAGATGTGAAGAATGAGCCTGGTTCGCGCGCCTCAAGGACCATATGCACGCTTGGAGTTGGCGGTTGCCACCTTGCATTGTAGCGACCGCCAGGTTCCTCAAGAGACACATGGCGACCGCCATATTGGAAGGGTTTTGACCCGGCGGCCGCCATGTCAAAAAAATTTCGTCCTGGCGACCGCTAAGTTGCTAAAAGTCACATCATGTCAGTTTTGCATAATGGCGTTCTGGGTTTCCTTGAGGGACTATTTGGGCATTTTTTATATGTATGATTAATGTATTTTCTTTGTAGGTATTTTGAGCACTTTGTTAACAAAAATAATTTTTAAAAAATACATTTTCTTTATCACATGTTATTTATTTCGTGCATATTAACTCCGTATATGTTATTTTGTGTGCATTTTTAAAAATATTTTGTTAAGCAAATAATAATTGTCAAACCTTATTTTTAGAATGATTTCTTTAAAAAAAATAAAAAAATTTTACGATGTTTCCATTCCGATAAATTTAATTTTAAGCCGTAACTAGACTTTTAATTATTTTTATCTCACACCTCGTCCCAAATTTTTAGGTCTTAACTCGATCTGTTAATTCGCGGTTTCTATTCCGATAAATTTAATTTTAAGCCGTAACTAGACTTTCAAGTATTTTTTATCTCACATCTCGTCCCGAATATTTAGATCTTAATTCGACGTGTTAATTCGCAGTTTCCATTCCGATAAATTTAATTTTAAGTTGTAACTAGACTTTTAATTATTTTTTATCTCACACCTCGTCCCGAATTTTTAGGTCTTAACTCGACCTGTTAATTCACGATTTCCATTCCGATAAATTTAATTTTAAGCTGTAATTAGATTTTTAATTATTTTTCTCTCGCACCTCGTCCCGAATTTTTAAGTCTTAACTCGACTTGTTAATTCGCGATTTCCATTCCGATAAATTTAATTTTAAGCCGTAACTAGGCTTTTAATTATTTTTTATCTCATACCTCGTCCCGAATTTTTAGGTCTTAACTCGACCTGTTAATTCGGGATTTTTTCTCAGATAAATTTAATTTTAAGCCCTAACTAGGCTTTGATTATTTTTATCTCACGTCTCGTTCCAAATTTTTAAGTCTTAACTCGACCTATTAATTCGCGATTTTCTTCCGATAAATTTAATTTCAAGCCGTAATTAGGCTTTGATTATTTTTATCTCACGTCTTGTCTCAAATTTTCAGGTCTTAACTCGACCTATTAATTCGCGGTTTTCTTCCGAAAAATCTAAATTTAAGTCATAAATTTGGCTTTTAATTATTTTTATCCCTCATCCATCTCGAAATTATGAGGTCTTAACTCAAC
Source organism: Heliamphora pulchella (assembly GCA_032270985.1). Lineage (NCBI taxonomy): Eukaryota > Viridiplantae > Streptophyta > Magnoliopsida > Ericales > Sarraceniaceae > Heliamphora > Heliamphora pulchella. The sequence continues at coordinate 11,845 of JAULJZ010179604.1, forward strand.
TGATCAATTGTTTTTCTAGTTAAGATAATTTCTTAGATCATAACTCGACCCTTTTAAAATTATTTTACCCCCAACCGAGTTCTTAGATCTTAACTCGATCTTTGACTCGATCTTTAGGATTTGTTCGATTATACCAGCATCTGCATCATGTTAGCATCAGTATCATGATACATTTTGCATCATATTTCTTCCATCTTTGCATTTTATCCCGTGAACTACGTTTTGATCTGATCCCTATCAAAAGGGTACATAGGAAACTCAATGGAAGTCCGAGTACGACCAACATCATATGTATGCTTGTGTGCTTGTGGACTAAGATTGACGGGTCGGTCAAATAGCTGTTGTCTCTGAATTTTTGATATAACTTGCATCACGCATTGCTACGCAAGTTATATCCAAGAGGGGCAACTGTAGACACCCCAATTTGATTCTGCCCAATCTTAGGTGAATTCGATAATAAAACAGGAGGAACGGTGCTTCAATTTGATCCTCGAAAAGTGATCCAAGCTCGATAATTGAACCCGACCATAAAAAACTATTAGAAACCTTCAAAACCAATGAAGTTGTACCAAACCATCGATAACTTGTTGCCTAAGTCATTGCCAGAAGTGGCGACCACCATGTTCATTGTGGCGACCGCCAATAGAACCTTGTGGAACATTTTCCAACATGGCGACCGTCCACTTCAACATGGCGTCTGCCAACTCACATTGTGGCGGCTGCCAACTCCAAATGGCCTGACATGCCTCAGAATGTGGCAGCATTTCATTGATTGAAGAACTCTATAAATACCGTACCTTTGGTACGTTTTAAAGGACAAAAAAATAGAGGGAGGTTTAGTGAGAGAAGCTCTGCCGAGTCGCTGAGCAATTTCGAGCCCCAATACTGAAGTCTTGCCGAAATACCGAGATTCAAACCTCCGATAGTCCTAAACCCTAACTTGGATCATTACCCGATGATCAAATTGCTCGCCTCCATTCCCCTAATTTGAGGATTCCTTAGCGATCCAGGTATTCTACTTGGATCTCTAGTCCTTCTAGCTCCATTTTCTCGCTTTTGGAGTGATCGGATTAATATTCACGTATTCCTTTCAATTACATTCTTACATTGCTTGTTAGTTGTTATAGTTATGTTTAAATTTATGTTTTAACTTCTTCAGCTTGCTTGTTTTGTTTATTTACTTACTTACATTCAAGCTTATTAAATCATTAAATAGTGCTAATATTTCTAACAATGACAACTTGTTAATGTTGTTAATTGTTACAATCAAAACACTTACATAAAAATGGTTATAATTGTCAATATTACACCCATTTAATAACTGGAAAAATTCTTCCACCTTGGAGGTAGAAGAGTTCTCAATGTACAACTGTTCTCCATCTATCGTCTAATAACTGGCGAACATCTGTCTGTCTGAACAAATGTGGCGAGTAACTCCAGTGTCCACCCACCATTCTCTGAGATTTCTAACAAGATTTGTTTCAGACACAACGGCGGAAAGACTGATGTCATCCACCCTTGTAGAAAGGTTATCTACTTCGGTCACGTTGATTTGGGCATTCTTCTTGCGCTTGCTGCGACAGTCCTTTGCTCGATGCCTGGGCTTGTCACATATGTAGCACTTGTCCTTGAATTTGAGTCTTTTGGAGTCCCCACTTTTCTCACCAGCATGCTTTCTCTTTTTGTTGTTGACCTTAGGCGCCTGTTCCACAATATTTTCAGATGCCATGGTCAAAAAACTGTTATTATAGAACAATACAAATGAAGCAGCTTTAGTAACTCAGAAATAAATCTGAAAAAAAAAATTTATTTTCCCTTAAAAAAAATTGCAATAAAACTTTTATAATTTTCTCTTAAACAAAAATCTGTACATGACAGATTTATATGTAGAAAATTATTTTATTTCACAAATTAGAAATAATTACACTAGAAATAAATACTGCACTTAATAAACAGTATTTAAATCTGTAAAGCTATTAAGGAATTCACAGAATTAATTATGAAAAAAATATTTACAGAATTAATAAACTGTATATATAAAAAAAATAGACCAACAGTTTTAGAAAACTATAATAGAATATATTAAAACAGATTAACAAAGAATTTCGTCTTAAGATTGTTAAATTAAATAATGATAGAAAATAATCTATTTTAATTAAGCAAAAAGAAAACAGCAATAGAAAAAAAATCTACAGGAAGAAACTGGAAAATTAAAATACAGTAACTATATGCGAACAAAACCCAAAAAAATAGAATCTGTAAATACGGAAAATAAAGAACCTGAAATAGTAAACGATTACTGAAAAAAGTTGATCGAGGCTCGTGTTTCACACGATGTGCTAAAGACAAAATTACCCTCGCTACGGTGCTTCGAGTTGATGGCAAACACTTCCAAAGATACAACGATCGACGAGCAGCAGAAGCAGCACAACTATCTGTCACTCCAGCGAACCGAAACTGAGTTCGAACTCTCTCCTAGAACTCGGGAATGCATAGTATGAAGAACAGCAGAAGCAGAAGATAGGAAGGAAGGATTTCTGTATATTTTGGTCTTCTTAACCAGGTAAAGAACAACCTTTTAAATAGGCTTCATTGGTGGCTGTTCGGTCAAACCGAATAGGCATGGAACCAGTTCGGCCTAGCGGTCGGACCACCCAACAGGCGCGAACCCGTTCCAAACCGACTCCAATGGCCCCGAACCGAACCAACAGTAACAAAATTCAAATAATTAATATTTAAATTTGAAAATTTAAATAAATAAATTTCTAGCAAAAAGATATGGGTTGACCCGCAACCCGTGACCCGAGCCCGGTCTGGCTCGGCACGGCCGGCCGACGGCGGCGACGCTTACGTGTGGGATTTGGGTCGAACCCACCGTTGGGTAGGTCCTCCCTCGTCCACAAAACTGGATACCTCCAAGGGGCACACCCCTTAGAGCCAACTTGGCTTATAAAAGCCACTCACCCATATTTTTCCCAACCAATGTGGGATTGAAAACATATTTATACCCACTTGGACACTCACCATTTTCTCTCCCAACCAATGTGGGATAGGACTTTGTTACTATTATTTTGCTAACTTCAATGGCACACTTTTGGAGTCAATTTCTCATTCGCCCGTTAACGGTTTTGAACACCACAACATCCATGATTAAACTACTTATGGAGATGAACATATTAGGACTTGGAATTATCAAAAAAGATTAATCCAATCCAAAGTTATTTAGCTTAAAAGTAAGCTAAAACCATGTTCAACAAAGTGTTCAAAACCCACTATTTTTCAACATTGGAAAGTGACACATTGTATTTTGGGAGTTACAGTTGTCTTAGATCCTACGTATAAGATGTTCGCATTGGAGTTTTATTTAGAAAAACTCTTTGGAGATGGGGCTTCAAGTGAATTTGACAGGAATCACCAATTTTGCTATGATTACATTAATGAATACCAACAAAGACTATGTTTGGAAACTAAGGGTAGTGGTGAACTTTCACCAAATTCATCTTCAGATTTCAAGGATTACAACACACATTTTGAGTATGATATATTTACTAGTAGAAAGAAAATCAAGAAAGTAAATAATGTCAGAGTTGAACCATTATTTAAAGGTAGAAATATTGCCAAGAGCATAAGGTTTTGATGAATTAAATTGGTGGAAATCCAATGGGCTTAAGTAGCCAACATTACAAGCTATAGCTAGGGATATCTTAGTTATTCATGTGTCTATAGTTGTTTTGAGTTAGTATTTAGCACTAGCATTAGATTGGTGAGTCTACGTCGGTGTAGACTTCATGCCAAAACATTAGAAACTTTAATATGTGTTCAAAGTTGGTCATGGGCGGGTGAGATAAAAGGTATTTAAAAAATGTTATTCTAATGGTGATCATTGGTGGAATGGTGAAATGGTACTTGTCTTCCACATGGTGAAGTGGTGCACAGATTGTCAGTTTTTTATACAAATTAGAGGCTTTAGTCTAGTGGAAAACAAGGAAGACTTGGGATCAAGATGTGACGTGGAAAACCCTAATTTTCATATGACCATAATAGTTGAATTTTTTTTTTTTTTTATGATATGTGTGTATGGCTTTTATTTTTCATGTGTATGTTTAATTATTGGACAATATGGATAATTGACTTTGACTTAGATAACATGTTTATCTATGCATTCAAATTGTATAAATTCATAATTACAAAATTGGCTATATGTGTGCAAGTGAAAAATAAAGTTAAATTCTCAATTTTTATTTAAATTTTATTTTTCATGAAGTATGAGAATTTTGAATTTCATTAGTTGTATATATATTTTTACACGTAAAGATGGGATCATCCAGAATCTTTGTAAACTGTTGTTTATTTCAAAATTTTGAATTTTTCAGAATTAAATATTTTTTTTGATAACTCTCATAAAATCTTTTCCATAACTAAGTAGGTAAAATAATTTATCATATAAAAATTATATGGTCTCCATTATTATTATATGGTCTCCATTACTAGTTTGTAAGTGATATAATTAATTTTATATGTTAGTCTTAGCACATTCCTTCCTATCTGATAAATTAGTTATGGAATTACTGATATAAAGCTCCTTAAAGATTAATTCTGGATAATTGTTAGTGTGAAATACTTCTCCATTTGAATAATTCATTACAAGACAGTTGATCTAGAATTAAGCGATAGTATAAACTTGATTATAAATAATAGTATTCTCTATATCTGAATTATTACTATTATTTATGGAACTAAAGCTAAGTCAGTTACTTGATTTTACCTAGCACGATTTGTTATCAATATAGTAAAAAGAATCGGCAATGGTTTGTCTAGACAAATGATGGATATAGATAATTTTTCTATCAAAACATGCTATTCACGGTGTACTGAGCTATTAACGAATTCATTAAAAATTGTAAGTCAAATTTTATTGCTTATCATAATTTATTTTAATTATGTCATTCTCAGGTTTTAAAATGACTTTCAATCTACTCGCCACTATACTCGAAGAAAATAAATTGACTGGATCTAATTATATAGACTCGAAAAGAAATTGGCTGGATCAAATTATATAGACTCAAAAAGAAATTTGAATATTGTTCTGATTGAATAGCACAAATATGTGCTTATAGAGATATGTCCATCGAGACCTGATGAGGGGCAAAAAGTTCAACCATGTCAGAATTAGCAAAGGACTGATTAGATGATGCGGTGTTATATTTTGGCGTCTATGTCAAGTGTTTGGCAACATCAGCATCAGTCTATACCAAAGGCTTATGATGTGATGATGATTCTCAAAGAAATATTTGAGGATCAAGATCGAGCTACTAGACAAGTGGTCATGAAATCTCTGATGAAAACAACCATGTCTGAAGGCATCCTAGAAAAGGATCACATTTTGAAGACGATCGATCTTCTGAATGAATTAGAGATTCGTGGAGTAGAGATCAATGGTAAGGGCTAGATTATATCATTCTCTAATCGTTGTCTGAGTCCTTTAAGTAAATTTGCCTAAATTTCAATATGAACAAACTACACTTTACCTTGGCAAAACTACTTAACAAAATTTAAACTGCTGAGGGTGTCCTTAAGAAGCCAGTTAGCGCTTTTGTTGCTAAAAAAGATTATGCATCTAACCTGAAATGCAAGAAGAAGTAGAAAAAAGTTTAGAATAGGCTATGTGAGACCCTAACCCGTTTTTTTTTCAGCGTTTTCGGACGCGCGTTACGGGTTTACGTGTGAGCATGTTTTATTGCTTTCGATGCATGGTCGGATTTAGATATGCATACGAGGTAGGTTTCCGGGGCCATGGGCCATGGGCCATTGTGGGGCGAATTTTAAAAAATTCTAAAAAAAAATATTTTGGATGCCTATAAATATCTGGGGTTAGATATTTTTAAAAAGATATTTTTCAAAACTTTTCCAACAAGCTTCCTATTTTCTCTCTGCCTTCTCTCTAAGTTCTTGGGGGCCCAGGGCTCGATTTTCGACGATCAGACTATCGATCCTTGTTATTGGCGTCCTAGTCTACGCGTTCATCCGGACAGAATTCTATTCTGGCGAAGCTCGATTTTGCACGTGGATCGAAGCGTCGAGTTTTGAACTCACCGATGTAGAATTCTAGACCCTACTGCTATATAACGGTGCTACATGTAATCGGGTGTATTTTTACCGGTTAGATAGTTGTAGATCTGATTTTTTGTAAAGTTAGATTTTTGGATTTAAAACTGATTTTATGTCGATTTCGGTGGATGAAATCGTATTTCGTGGGTTTCTTTCGAGGGTTTGGTGTTTGGCTTGGGCGCGTATATGTCCGAGGGTGTTGTGTGGGTGTTTGGAGGCTTCGATTCAGGGTTTGGAGGTGGAACGCGTAGCCTAAAAACGATTTCTGGGCTTGTTCAGTCGACTGAACTCATCGGTTCAGTCGATTGGATCATAGTTCTTGGGTTCGGTCGACTAGACTGTGCGGTTCGGTCAACTGAACCATGCATTGAGGCGTTTTGGTGGTTTCTAGTGTGTTGTTCAGTCGACTGCGGGCTTGGGTCAGTCGACTGAACCTCTGGGCAATGTGATGGTGGTTCGGTGGTTGGATTTTGGTTTTCGATTAGCGTCTTATGGTATTCAATTGATTACTTTATGGGAATTAGTTGATTCAAATACCTATGGAATCCTTTTGGGGTTCGGTTGGTTGTGTGGTGGTTTGGGGGTCGTGTCGTGGCCTCAAATGTTTTGTTTAGATGCCGTCCTTAGGTTGACGTGCATGGTTAAATTTTGGGAGTTATGGCATGGTTGTGTGCGTGTTGGTTATGTTTGGGGTGTGTAGGTTCGTGGTTTTGTTTTAAGGTTTGGTTATGGTAAGAATTTGTCAGAGGGAGTTTCAGGTGTTGATCTCCGGACTAGGTGTTGGTTCTCCCGGTGTGTGGACGGGTCCCAGTTCGTGGATGGGTCCCGATATCCGATGACGGGTGTGTGGCATGTGATGTCGTGTCAGGTTTTGTTATGGGTGATGTCACGGTTTCAGGTTATATGGCTATGTGCACTTATAGCTAGCTTTATGCATTTATAACTGTGATTTATTATGTATAGATTATGTAAGTGGATTACATAGTTTGGTATCGTTACGTGTACCGTGATTGCATGTTTTAGAACTCTGAAGTTTTATACGCATAGTTATGTGGAATATGAGGAACGGATGCACGCGATGAATGTTGTATGAGTTGCAGGTTTTATGTGAGTCGCGTGTGTAGCACGTGACATGGTTTGTGAAACGTAGTGGCAGTACGTGGCTTTATGCATTTAAATCCTGATTAGGTTATGCATAGGTATGTTCGGTGTTATCCTGTAGTTTTCGGTGTTATCTCGTAATGTTCAGTTTTATCTTGTAATATGTGGTTTTATCCCGCGGTATACGGTTTTATCCCGTGGTTTACGATTTTATCCCGTGATATAATCTTTGGTCGGCGGTTTCATCCCGTGGCTTACGGTAAAGTATGCAGTTTTACCCCGTGGTTTAGTATGCGATTTTACCCCGTGGTCTGATTTGTGATTTTACCCCGTGGTTTGGTTTGCGATCTTACCCCGTGGTTTGGTCTATGGTTCTTTTTCATAGTATACGGTATTATCCCGAGAATGTATGTTTATGTACGGATCTTTATCTCAGTGTTAGGACTGTGGTTGCGGCATGTGAAGGCCGGTTGTTAAATCTATGGTTGCGGCGTGTGAGGGCCGGTTGTATGTATCATGGATTGCATGAATTGCATTGTGGGACGGATATACCAATTTTCAAACTGTTTTAAGAGTCGTGTGAATCGCGATCTAAAAATCCTTTTTTAACTATTTTCAGGCTCCTGTGAGTGAGTCAAAAGATGGTTTGTATCATTGCTTTTCCGTTTGCATGTGAAAACTGTTTTCAAGGCTTGAAAGAGAGTCTAAATCTGCACTCCGATTTTGTAGCACATTTTATTTATATTACATGCCTGTCTAGTTTCTACTGAGTCATGGCTCACGGTGTGGGACTTGCTTTTCTTCAGGTACCGGTCAGGCTGGTTGATCTGGATGTGCTGGAGAGGTGAAAGAGTTATAGTCTTCCTTTTTGTTTCTATTTATATCATGTATGCTAAATACATGTTTCTCGGCATTGAAGCCTTGTAATGTATGCCGATTAGCGTTTATATACAATGTGTGTATGGTTTACTTTGAGAGTGTATTCTCGGGTTGGGTGTATGTTTGGTTGTTTATGGGTGTTTCACGTGACCTGGAATTTGGGGGATGACAGGCTACATCTTCTCAGGCAATTCGTGGGCATCAGACTGGAGTAAAAAAACTCAAGAGCAAGTGTTTTTACTACAACCAGTCAGGGCACTGGAAAACAATGTCCGATTTATCTCACCAAGGTGAACCATCAATGTAAATTTTATTCCCTAGTTGTTGATACATGTGTAACGGTGCTATTTATCGGTACCCGGTATGTAGATACGAGAACCACTAATCATGTTTGTAATTTGTAGAGGTTCTAAGAAACCAGAAAGCTAAATGATGCATATAATTATCAACGTATGGGCAATAACACAAAAGTACCAATAAGTGCAGTATGAGATGTTACTCTTAGTTTTCGTAGAGATAGAATTTTAATTTTTTAAAAACTGTGTTTACGTACCTTTGATTAGAACAAATTTGATTTTAATTTCTAGATTGGTAAATCATTGGTATTTAGTTAATTTAGTAGCTCAATAGTTAATAAGTATTTTATTTGTTTTGGTTCATAGGTGAATGTTCTTTATAGTATTAGTCCTATTTCTCCAACGCTGCAACTCACCCAAACAATTGAATAATACTAATAGTTTACCATATAAGAGAAAGTAACCTTTTAAAATGAATCAAACGTATCTTTGATATTTATGTCTAGGTCATATCAATCTAACAAAAATGGACCATTAGATTCATTAAAAGCGAAGGCATTTTCGGTTTGTGAATCCAGTTTAAAAAGAAAAATGACCAAATGACATTTTTTGCCAAATAATATAGAGTCAAAGAAGGGTTGAAATTGATTCACTCTGATTTATATGGATCTATAACTACCTAGACTAGAGGAGGTTTTGAGTATTTTATCACTTTTATTGATGACTATTAAATGTATAGGTACATTTATTTGATCTATCGTAAGTCCGGATGTTTTGAGAAATTCAAAAAGAATAGGCTAAAAATGGAAAAACGTTTAGATAAATATATTAAGACACTACGGTCTGGTCATGGTGTTCAGTACATTTTAGGAGAGTTTAGAGATTATTTATCAATAGCTGGGATCACATCTCAATTGTTTGCACCGAATATGCCTCAGTAGAATGGTGTAGCAAAAATAAGGAATATGACTCTTATAGATATAGTGAGATATATAATGAATTATTTATATTTAGATGATTCATTATGGGAATATGAATTAGAAACATTAGTTTATATTCTAAACTTGGTATCTTTTAAATTAGTATTTACTATTCTCATAAAACTGCGGAGTGGGCGCAAGCCTAATTTATGACATGTTCGGATTTGAGATAGTTTAGCATATGATAAAAGAGAACACAGATAAGTTAGAATCAAGAACAAAAATTTATTTCTTTGGGGATATTATAGAGGAACGAAAGGTGGGTTTTTTTATAGTCCAAATGATCATGAGGCTATTGGTAGTATCGACATCCGATTATAATAAGAGGACTATGTGATCAACTACAAGTTCAGAAATAGAATTGTTCAAGAAAAATTGCAGGGAGAAAGACTAGTGCAAATTTCTTCAATGCCATTAGTATACGAAAAAACACCCCAAGAAAGAATCGTTGATATCCTAATGCTTCATTGTAGTGAAAGGATTACCGAGACACGTGCTAAACTAGAACCAGCTCTTTATGCTACCATTAATGTGCCGATTTCATGATTATAGAAGTATAAACAAACTTAAATCAATAGAATCGTTCCATTAATTTGATTTTTTTAAAACAAAACAACAGGATGTTGGTTTCATGATTAAAGAAGTATAAATAAATTTTAATTATGTAAAATTTAATGATTGTCATCGTAAATTTTTTGACTTTAGTGAATTATTTGCATCATTTAGTAAAATTATTACACTTTTTAGATTTTTTTTGTTGAGAGGAGTTGAAAAAGTAAACTTTTTTTGATCAAAATATAAAAAAAAAGTTCAGAAAGACAAAAATAAACAAAAATAAGTCAATAAACCAAATTCTGTGAATTTTAAGCTAAAATAAACAAAAATAAAGTAATAAGCTAATAAACAATATTTGGCCAAACATGACCTATTTATATTTGTATAGAGAGAGATGTGTAAAAAAGAGAAAAAAAAGCTCACGTACACACAGACGGACATCAATGGGCGAAGAACCTACAACAAACACACCACATACACATATCGACAATTTCAATTACCCACACATGTACACACGCACGCACCTGGTTTGCTACTTACCCACCTAATTTTTTTGAGTATATTACACTTACATCTCCTCTATTTAAGGGTTATATCACTGTCACCCCCTCTATTCTCTGAAATATCACTGCACCCTCTTACTTTTTAATTTTTGTAACACTTTGATCCAAAAGTTAACTTTCCGTTAACTTTTGGACGGAAAAATAATATTTTCACACTTATACCCATTGATTTCTTTGTTTTCACACTTACACCCCCTATTTTTTTTATTTTTTGTTTTTTTTTTTAATTACAAAATTTTATTTAAAAATTTTTATTAAAAAATAAAAAATTACTAAATACAAAAACAAGTAAAATAAAAAAATGAAATTTAATTTATTATTTTATTTTTATTTTTAAGTTTTTATTTTTGATAAAAAAATATTAATTTTGATAAAAAA
>JAULJZ010179622.1:0-22700 GCA_032270985.1 Heliamphora pulchella
GTCATATAAATAATACCGCTATTCAACTCACCGGGAATATAAACTCATATAAGATCGCACCCTCTAATGAATCAAAATAACGAATATTAAATATATACAAATCAATAATTCTTTCAAAATTAAGAGGATAAACACAATTCATAATAATCTTAGGGTGTGAATTAATTTATATAGTTAATAGTCAATACTAAATTAATTACCCAAAATGTTCCGTTCAATACACACAAAGTGTACTGGCACAGAGAATCGGAACAATAGACGACGCTATTATCTGTTCCCTGTAACCAAGACAGGCCTACTAAAATTCTGTGTCACAGTTGTACCGATGGTATGTCCATTTTCATCTAAACTGTGAATATAAAACTTATATTTTACAAGAAACTAAAATCTGGTCTTCTGTGTGTAAGGCGTACTCTACACACCAGATTAAATACTATACAGAATATCGAACATCTATGCATAACAAATAAATGATATATATACATTACTCATAAATATTCTCATAAAACGAAAAACTAATTTTATTAAAAATAAAATTAAATACTAAAAACATAATTTTCAGTATACCAAGCCTAATAGTATTTTGGAGCCAACGTATTCTTAATGATAGACTAGGGTCATGATACCATAAATTGACATTGCGAGAGTCAGATATTCCCAAGATTGCCTTTAGAACTCGTTACGAGCATTATGAAATTGTGGAGATGCCTTTTGAGTTAATAAATATACCTACTTATTTATGGACCTGATAAATCGGGTGCTCAGAAACTTTCTAGACCAATTTGTAATTGTGTTGATAAACGATATTCGATTATATTCTCGGAGTGAAGAGGAACACAGAAAACATTTGAAGATTCTTTAAAGATTCTAAGAAAGCACAAGTTGTATGCAAAATTTGGTAAGTCTGAGTTTTAGTTGGACCGAGTGGTATTTTTAGGTCATGTTATATCTAGAGAAGAAATTCAATTGAACTCAACAGAAATAGAAGCAACAGTTAATGGGAAGAGACTAACTAACGTGACAGAGATACGAACTTTTTGGAGCTAGTTGATTATGTGACATAGTCTTTGAAGATTTTGTAGTAATTAGTTTAAGATGTTAAGTAGAACAAGACAACCTTTACTCGCAAGTGCTGAACATATGGGCTTGATCTTATCCACACCTGCAACAAAACTTTAGCACCTTGAGAGTTTTCTAACATTATAAATAAAGTAAATATCATAAAATAATAAGTTAAAAATAAAAAAAAAATCCTCATAAATAGGATAAAATGACCATTTTGCCCCTAGAACAGCAAAAAATCTTAAAAATCTAAATTTTGATACATGGATACTCTAAATCAAATATTTAAGTACAATTACATAGTAAAGGACAAAATAACATCAAAAATAACAAAAATACCCCTTAGTGACCGACCACCTTGGGAAGAGTGCCAAAAAGTAACTTTTTGCTTTCTTTTTAACTAAAAATGATGAGAAATATATTAAATTAAGTATTATGATGACCCAATACTTATTGAACAAGTAATATAGATAATAATATAGTATTATAGGTTAACAAAAGCAAATAAATCATTATTGAAGATCATATACAACAAAATAAGTCAAAAAGTAATATATTGCCAAAATAGCTTAATTTGACTTAAAAGACTACATCTATTTAATCAATTGCTATGAAAACTATGATAATACATAAAAATACTATATTTTTCATAAATATACTAAAATAATAGGTCTCAGTAGAAAAAAATACCAAAAAGATACATCAAATTTACTTTTAATGCATTTTCTTGCACAAAAGGCCACGCAACCCAATGCAAAACCCCTTGATTGATGTGGAGTCAGGTTTTTATCCCCCAAACAGTCTCTTAGCTATATTTATCTTCCCCCTATATGATATTTAGCCCTCAAAACTTGAACCCTCTCAAATGATCTCAAATCTCATTTAATAAAAAGAAGAAAAAAAGTCCTTTAAGAGTTCTTTTTGTTCCCCTCTTGTCCCCTAGCCTTTGCCTATATAATGGAAGCCAAACACCCACTTCTTCCCTTCATATTTTTGTGCAAGTGAGGAAGAGAAAACAGACCTCTTTCCTCTTGAGTGTTAAGGTGAGTTTGAGAGAGAGAAAAGAACAAAAAGGAAGGAATCAATGAGATTTTCGAAAGCTAAGTCCAAATCCATCCTCTACCCTCATTTGAGCTCTAAAACAAGTAAGTAAAATTTTTAAACCTTATGCCTAATATCCCTCAAAATATCTCTCGACACATCCCTATAAACACTCTAAGAATCGAGAACCCAAATCAAATCAAAAGGCGTCGTAGTTGAAAATTTGGGACTGTTATGTTTATGGGTGATATATGAGATGTTATTGTATGTTGTTATATTTGAGTTTGATGACTTCTAAGTGTTCTGAAATCTTGATATTAAAGTTTAAAACACAAGTATGCAAAGAAATTGAACAAAAACTTGACATGACATAAATAGAAGACTTGGACCCTAAGAGACTTGATTTTTGAGAACATAGATGTTTCTGTCCTGAACTTTGGAATGCCATAATTCAATGTAAAAAATTGGTCTAAGCATGTTCTTTATGCTCAGATTTATCTTTTTGTGTTATATTTTATCTTAAGTTGGTTACAACTCATTTGCATAAATAGAACTCGAGATATTGCAATTTTACCAAAGTGTCATTCTCCGACCAGTCAACAGTACCGACTTGGAAATCCTAGTTTAGAGAGATATACGAAATTTGGTCAAAACATGCAAGTTGTAAATAACATGTATATCTATCTACCCACCAAAAATGAATACAAAATATTGAGTTTTGATAGGTCAAAATCTTTTTGAAAGTCTCTATTGAGTTTCAACCCTCAAGGGACACTTCTGTTACATATTTTTATATAGTCTAAAACTCCTATATTTATTGACCTAATCCAAAAATGGTCTACATGAATATTGTAGCTAACATATGGAGGTAGTTGATGCCCAAAAATAAGACCTTAATTCCTTGGGCTGATTCCCCAAAACCATTTTAAACTCTCTGTCCAAAATCGAGTCTGCTGAGTTTTGTCGGCTGACAGAACCTATTTTTCAAAATGGCCAAAAAGTTTAACTTGTTCCAAACAACTATCCTTATCTCTAAACATGAATATTGTAAGGAACATATTAAAATAAAACATACTAAAAAATGGGCTCACTTGAACTTGATCTGATACCACAAAGACGAGATCAACAGAAGCATAATATTAGTAAAATTTTAAAAAAATTGCTGAACCGTTTTTACTTAGGATATTTTGTTCACCCTTTTGCCTTAGATTTTAGTCTTGGCGTCAAACATGAGAGTTGTATAAAATATTTTTATCTTAACGGTGTATAAAAATCATAACTTGGTTCCAAATCTAGAGATCCCAAAATTTTATCGGCCCTTTTAATTTAATACTTGATTTTTTATCTTAAAAGTTGGTAAGTATATGTATGAGTACCTTGTTCTAAGACCCGAGTTCTATATGATTATTGGTTTAAATTAGTTGATTAGTGTTTTTAAGTGAATGTACGATGATTTAGAACTCATACTATCATGTTGAATCATATCTTGAGAATTGTAACTTATGCTTCACATACTTATACCTTATACTTTGCGCGTTATAGCATAAATCTTGCCATACTATTGATGGTTGTATTTGAGATCCATACCATATATCATTAACATTGTCACTTACATCCTAGCATATTGGAGCCCATCTGTGCAAACCGCTGTTGGATGGGCTGTATTGAGATTGTCCTTCTTGGTTCAAGTCTAGGGCGTCCTTAGTTGCCATTTTCGAAAATGTTTTGAGATGAATTCCTCTTATACACCTTGGGCATGTCCCCGGTGTTTGAAATGATTTATTATGAATATTGTTAAGCACCATGGATTCGTCATTAGCACTTTGATTTTGATGTCTTTTTGATAATTTCGGAGATAGCCTAATTTGGCAGACCTAATCCCACTGCAGTGGTAACTTCGGAGAAGAAGCCAATTATGGCGGACCTAAACCCAATTGCCACGATGATTTGAAGGGTAATTTCGGAGAGAGCCTAATTCGGAGGACCTAATCCCACTGCGGTGGTAATTTCAGAGAAGAGTCCAATTATGGCGATCTTAAATTCCTCATCTTGGTACTTTGTATAATGTGAATTGTCTCTTGAATTTTTCTAATTATCTCTTAGACTTTGGGTTGACGCTAAATGAGCATCCTGATTCTTAATGTGGGATCGATTGGCCCGGATAAAAATGAACAAAATTAGTTGGCCCGCCCCCACGCCATTGCCATGGAGTAAAACAGTTGAGGCATGTAACCAAGGCGAGTGTTTACCTTTCGCAACGAGGCGAAGATAGGTTCGGTGATCAAATTCCCATCAAGTCTATTATGGTGATTCTCGGTGCGAAATTTCTGTTATAATCTGGGTGCATGTTAGGTTGGACATCTGCATTTCAAGCACGGCATCTCATATGCACATACTTATTGATTTATCTGCTATCATGTCATAAATTTGTCTGTCTCCTTGACTATAAACTGTACTGGGTGTTATATGGTATGTGTTGTGAATTTTGTGCCGTGAGATTAGTTAGAAGGCTAGAGTATTTTACTTCTGAGCCTTGGCTCATGGCATTCGTGCCACAAGTGAGGAAGTGTTCTTAGAGGAAGTCACCCCAGAGAAAAAAGAAGAGTTTGAAGAACAGGATGAGTTCCAAAAGCACGTGGATCCCGCTGATTCATTCTGAGTCGAGACATTTGCTTTTGTTCTTATATTCAATTTTTCCCGTGCTTAGTGTAATTTTTGAAATTTGTGAAACTGTAATAGTTATATAGTTTTGAATGGTTCAAAACTCGTTTATGATGTAATAACTGACGTTTGTAAATATGAATGAATTGCTAGAATATTCCTTTATTTATATTTATGTATGTCCTGACGTGCCCAGAGGACGGGGCGTCACAAAGTTATGACATTCCAAAGTTCAAAGCAAAAACATCTATGTTCTCAAAAATCAACTCTTAGGGTCTAAGTCTTCTACTTATATCATGTCAAGTTTTTGTTCCATTTCTTTGCATACTTGTATTTTAGATTTTAATATTAAGACTTCAAAACACTTATAAGTCATCAAACTCAAAGATAACAATATACAACATCTTATATCAACCATAAACTTAACAGTCCCAAATTTTTCAACTACGGCGCTTTTTCGGTTTGATTTCAGTTCTCAATTTTTAGAGTGTTTAAAGAGATGTATTAGGAGATATTTAGAGAGATATTAGACATAAGGTTTAAAAATTTTACTTACTTATTTGAGTGATCAAAGGAGGGCAGAGAATGGATTTGGACGTAGATTTCGAAATTCTTCTCAATTTTTTTTTAATTAATTGTAATATAAAGAAAAAAATGTACATGTTTACAAGGGGCATACCCCAAGTATTTATAACAAATACCAACATAACACAAAAAAATCTAACAACAACTACGAAACCCAACCCCGCCTAACGGCGAGGATAACCTAACTAAACAACTCCACGCACAACCCGCATGAATAGGAAATAACAAACTAACTAACAAAATCAAGCACAACCCGCTTGGGTAGGATACATCACAAAACAAACTAACCTAGCTGGCTAAAGTCGCACCCAAACACCCAAAAATACTAAGAACAGATGCCACAGAAGCTAACTCCCCCATGGTCAACAAGCCAAGATAACTAAAAATACCTAATTCCTGCTGAAGATCAGGTTCTCGATAGGGTCACAGACTCCAAAATTCAGACAATAATAGGAGAGAACAACATTCGGCTAGAGCATAGAGAGAACAGTAGGAACCCATAACCCAACTCCTCAGAAGCTAAAATCGATCCTTAACATTGCCAAGAAGGGACCCAAACCCCACAAGCTAAAGAATTCAAGAAACTAGTTCTCTACACAGGAGAAACTTCACTCGGAAAACCATCGAGCCTATCTTCAATTCCTAGTGAGCGAAAAAGTAAACGCCTCCCAAATAAAGTAAAGATATGATAAAAACTACTAAAGACCAAAACAAAGTCCAGTGATTCAAGAAACCACCGAGTTATAACATAACTAGCTAGCTTTAAACCAGCTATACCCCACAAAATCCAAACCAATATTCCAAAAATCATCCCATATTTTCTATTGACGCATCAAACCGACATTGCAGATAATCAAAATTACCCAATTTGCATGTCTAACTCAATTGGCGCCAAACAAAATTTGGAGCCCAAAAAATGGGCGCACCATTACTAGCTGTAGCCTTGTCCCCAAAACCTCTGCTGCACATTTTGACCATCACAATTCGTTTGTCATTGCACTAGGCTATCATCTGAGTGTAATATATTTAACATACAAATATGTATTTAACTAGTGTGGCCAATCATACCACCTTTCAGAAATCAGAAAATCAAAGAGTGGATAGTGGGGTCCACAACCCACAACCCACAACCCACCAAAACATCCATCACCATGAGCCTTTAACGCAACAAACATGTTGCTGATGCAAAATCACCAATGGGTCCCACCATTAACTAATTAAGCCTGGATTACATTTAATTAATGGGACCCACCAAGCATCGATTTCCAAAAATTATTAAACAAAGCCATGACAGCTTTAACAAATAACCAAAAACCAAATCACTGGGCCCACATGCCAAGCACACCGTCAGCCGAATAAAGATTTAATACCAAAAACCCATCCAATTGCTTCAACCCTAATAGATGCGCGAGACCACGCCATAATCCACCGGACCCACCTCTTTAATTATTTATTTATTTATTTTTATTATTATTATTTCTTTTTAATAAAAATCCTTAAAAACACAGGCGGGGCCCACATTTGTCAGCATAGAGCCATCAAATTTATACAGCAGGCTTACGGAAAACCAGCCCATAGTTTTTTAAAACCCAAGGTAGTTTTACGCACTGAGAGACATCACTACAAATTTCTTCTGCCAGCCGTGCACTACTAGCATGCTTCCACTAATAACTTATGTCAGAAACAAGCCCATGCGCACCATGGCGCGTGTACACAAATCATCGTCTTCCATCTTCTCCTCTCAAAACAGGTTTACTCTGAAATCTGTCATGGAACGCAACCAAACAACCCATATTTTGCCAATATCCAGCTTCAGCCACCACGCTTCTTCCTCCTTGTGACAACCATATCAATACCTGTGATTCATGGTAGCAAAGCTAACACCAAAATTCAAAACATACTATTTCCACCTTGGGCAGATCATTCCCACAAACCAGACAATTTAACTCGCAGTATATGCTTTAGCCCTTCTCCATAGGTCAGATTAATGGCAGAATATGAAAATCCCACACCATTTAAGGTCGATCTCATTTTCTGTAGCCATTAACACTAATCACAAGACTCTCATGCAATAGTAGATTTGGCGGCTCAATAGAGCTAGATCCTAAAATAAGCAGCGCTTCATCTCTAGCTCCTCAAAAATCAAACAAATTACATTCATAATGAACCCAAAAAAATAGCAAGCAAGAGATAACCCACAAAATTGTAGCAAGAGACAACTTGTGCCACCCAAGATAAAGCAATTCCGTTTAAAGCTAACCCGAAAATAGAGCTTAATCAAAGAAACCCAAAATGCTTACTTAGATTTGATTTACTCTGATACGAGCCTTCACCAGATCTGCAAACTCGCCCAAACGAAACTAACTCCAGATCTAGAACGAATCTTTGATCTTGGATACTTAAAGGCCACCGACGCTCATACTCCAATCAGACACCATATCTTCGATTTGCTATGATCTGATGCGAACCACCACCAGATCGAGCACCAGAATCACCTTGCGAGCTCTTGGATTCATCATAACATGCGTTACCAGCAACGGATTACCACTTGGAACATCAAATCTCCATGGGGCCTTGGGGAGAGATTTATCTGGAGAGAGCTCTCCCCATCATTTTATCTCCGTTAGGATTTCTTAATTCCCCTCGATTTTTTCTTTTTTTTTTTCCTCAAATTCATCTTAACACTCAAGATCAAGAAATTCTGATTTCTGTCCCTCACTTTGACCAAAATTTTCAGGTAGAGAAGAAGGTGTTTAGCTTAGTTTATATAGACAAAAATTAGGAGACAAAAGGGGGATATAAAGTACCAAAAAAATACCTTTTTCTTCATTTTAATAAATGAGATTTTAGTTTGAATTGAGTTGACTACTTTTAAGGGCTATAATTCAGACATGGGGAAGATAAATATAACTAGGGGTCAGTTTGAGGGACAAAAATCTGATCCTCCATCAATCAAGGGGTTTGCCTCGATTTTTGTATCCCTATTGTGCAAGAAAATGTATTAAAATTTAATTTGATGTATTTTTTTGGTATTTTTTCCTACTGAAACTTATTATTTTAGTATATTTATGATAAATATAGTACTTTCGTGTATTATCATAGCTACAATAGAAATTGATTAAATAAATGTAGTCTTTTCAGTCAAATTAAGTTATTTTAGCAATATATAACTTTTTGACTTATTTTGTTATGTATGAACTTTAATAATAATTTGTTTACTTCTGTTGACCTATAAAACTATATTATTATGTATATTACTTATTCAACAAGTATTGGATCATCATAATCTTAGTTTAATACATTTCTCATCATTTTAAACTAAAAATAAAGCAAAAAGTCATTTTTTGGCACACTTTCCAAGGTGGTCGGCCACTAAAGGGTATTTTTGTTATTTTTATTTTATTTTGTCCTTTTTTACTTAATTTTACTTCAATTCTTGATTTAGGATATTCATGTGTCAAAATTTAAGTTTTTAATACTTTTTATTGTATTAGGGGCAAAATTGTCAGTTTACTCTATTTATGGAAATTTTTTATTTTTTATTCATTATTTCATAATATTTACTTCATTTAGAATGTTACGAGATTCTCCTGGTGCTAAGGTTTTGTTGCTTGTGTTTGGACCCTTTTAGGGTTTTCGAGCCGAACTTAGGGTTTTCGGTTCGAGTTAGAGTTTTGAACCTCCTTCGTATTCTATGACCTTGTGGACTATCCGTCACTTATACTAGAGTCCGAGCAGGGTCGTTACAATCTACCCTCCTAAAAATAAATTTCGTCCCTAAAATTTCGTATCGTACCTCAAACTGCGAATAACTGGGGATAACTTGCCCTCATGGCTTTCTCTCGTTCCTAGGTTGATTCTTCAATTCCGTTGTGATTCCAAAGAATTCAGATGAGCGAGATGATCTTTCCTCTAAGAACCTTATCACGTTGATCGATTATCCTTACGGGTTGTTCTTCAAATGTAGCGCCCTCATCGACATGGAGTTCCTTCGAATCTAAAATATGTGCAGGATCAGGTTCGTATTTTCTCAACATCGATACATGAAAAACATTATAAACCCTGGCAAGCTACGGTGGTAGCGCCAAACGACATGCTACTTCTCCAACTTTAGCCAAAATCTCAAACGGTCCAATGTACCTTGGAGCTAGCTTTCCTTTTCGGTCGAAACATATAACTCCTCGTCGTGGTTGGATCTTAAGGAATACATAATCTCCTACTTCAAATTATAGCAGTCTCTGTCGCTGATTGGCGTAACTCTTTTGTTTGCTCTGATCAGTGGCTAATTGTTGTTGAACCAGTCGGATCTTCTCGGTAGTCTCTTGTATAAGATCTGGTCCAAAAGGTGCGTTTTCTCCTACTTCAATCCAACAAATTGGTGAATGACATGGTCATTCGTAAAGAGCTTTATACGGCGGCATGGCAATATTGGACTGGTAGCTGTTGTTGAAAGCGAACTCGACCAACAATAGGTGCTTTTTCCAATGTCCCTCGAAATCCATGACGCAAGCTCGAAGCATGTCTTCTAACGTTTGAATTGTGCATTCAGATTGTCCGTCAGTTTGTGGATGAAAAGCCATGCTGAAACAAAGCTCCGTTCCTAAAGCAGCTTGTAGGCTTTGCCAGAATCACGAGGTGAAAGGTAGGTCTCGATCTGATACGATAGATAACGAAACTCCGTGAAGATGGACGATTTCTCGAACGTATTTCTAACTTTGGTTTTCCAATTTTTTGGTCGTTCGAACAGGTAGGAAATGTGCTGACTTTGTGAGACGATCCACGATTACCTAGATAGAGTTGTGTCCTGCTAGTGACCTTGGTAGTCCAGAGACAAAGTCCATAGTGATGTGGTCCCATTTCCATTGAGGTATCTCCAGGGGTTGAAGGGCTCCTCCTGGTCTTTGGTGCTCGACCTTCAATTGCTGACATGTAAGGCATTTGGCTACAAAGCTTGCTACATCCCTTTTCATGCCATTCCACCAATAGTGCCTTTTCAAATCTTGGTACATCATTGTTCCTTCGGGGTGGACCGCAAAGAGTGATTGATGATGTTCCTTCAGGATGTCTCTCCGTAGATCCTCGACATTCGGTACGAAAAGCCTACCTAGGTATGTCAGATGTCCGTGTTTATTGACTACCCAACCTGGTTTCGATTCCTCCGAATAAATTTAGACTCATGGTCATACATTTGGCCATTCACGATTTGCTGACGAATATTTTTTGTTGCCACGGGTAGACAAAAACACTTCCCATCTCCCGATTCTGACGGTTGGAAAAGATATTCATTGAGCATTCCCATCATGTTCCATTCCCTTACCACTATTCCAGCCAACGTGCTCTTTATCCTCCGACTAAGGGCGTCAGCCACCACATTCACTTTACCTTGGTGATAGTCTAAAGTGAACTGATAGCCCTCTAGGTATTTCATCTACCGACGTTGTCTCATGTTGAGGTCTTTCTGGGTGTACTTTAGACTTTATAGTCCGAGAATAGTTCGAACTGCTCTCCGTAAAGATAGTGCCTCCATAACTTTAGGGTGAATGACACGGCTGCAAGCTCTAGGTCATAAGTAGGATAGTTTTGCTCGTAAGGTTTCAACTGTCTTGACCCATAGGCTACTACCTTACCGTTTTGCATCAGCACGCATCCTAAGCCTTCCTTAGACGCGTCACATTATACTGTATATCCCACCTCTCTTTCAGGTATGATTAGGATAGGAGCGCTAGTCAATCTTTTCTTAAGCTCCTGAAAAGTCGTCTCACACTTATCGCTCCATTCAAACTTCATTCCCTTCTATGTTAATCTTGTCATTGGTCGCGCCAGTTTAGAAAAATATTGGATAAACCTTTGATAATATCCAGCTAGTCCCAAGAAATTACGAATTTCAAAGACGTTCTCATGTGGCTTCCAAACCAAAACGGCTTCCACTTTGGCTGGATCCACAGCTATCCCTTCTTTAGAAATCACGTGTCCTAGAAACTTCACTTCATGTAACCAAAATCCGCACTTGCTTGCCTTCGCATAGAGTTGTGAATTCCTTAATTTCTATAAAACAATCCTTAAATGTTGTTCATGTTCTTCCTCAGTTCTTGAATACACCAAGATATCATCTATAAAAACCACTACAAACTGGTCGAGGTAGGGCTAAAAGGCATCACCACGAACTCATAGTGTTCATATTGCGTTCTAAAGGATTTCTTTGGAATATCTTCCTCTTTAACTCGGAGTTGGTAATAGCCTGAGCGTAGATCGATATTTGACAAAACAGGCTGACCCTCGAAGCTGGTCGAAGAGAT
The DNA here is from genome assembly GCA_032270985.1 of Heliamphora pulchella. Taxonomy (NCBI): domain Eukaryota; kingdom Viridiplantae; phylum Streptophyta; class Magnoliopsida; order Ericales; family Sarraceniaceae; genus Heliamphora; species Heliamphora pulchella. Next base: position 11,646 of record JAULJZ010179622.1, read on the forward strand.
TGTCTATGCGGGGTAAAGGGTATTGATTCTTGATCGTTACTTTGTTCAATTGAGGGTAGTCAATGCAAAGACATAAGGTTCCATCCTTCTTTTTGGCAAATAATGCTGGTGCTCCCCACAGCAATGTACTTGGACGGATAAAACTCTTATTGAGCAATTCTCGAAGTTAGTCCTTTAACTCTCTTAGCTCAGCGGGAGCTATCCGGTGTGCTGCGATCAAAATCGGTGTAGTTCCAAGTTGGAGCTCTATCGAAAACTCGACCTCACGGTGTGGGGGTAATCCAGGTAGTTCTTCTGAGAATACATCTTCATATTCACACACGACCCGTGGTAACTCGGGGGTTGATGTGACGTTTACACTAGCAAGCAGGCAGGTTAATTTTCCTACAAAGTTATTCGATTCGCGCCCTTTCGCACTACTCGGGGTTAAGATTTCGCGTCGTTCTCCTTGAATTCACACTGTAGTGCCATCCTCTGCTTGTGCCCATGTTTTCTTCTGTCGGCAATCCACGATAACACGATGTCCGGAGAGCCAATCCATTCCTAAAATTATGGCGTACCCATTAAAGTCCATTACTTGTAAGTCACAAGTCATAAGGGTGTCAGTTACTCGCAACGTACACGCTCTACAAACAGAATCTACTCGCGCTAGACTTCCTAAGGGTGTGATAACGCTTAGGGTTTGGTTTAAGGCCTCAGCTTCTAAGAATAAAGATTTCATACAAGCTAATAATATAAAGGAATGGGACGCTCCAGAATCAAGCAGCATTTCATTAAGGTATTAAACAATATGAACAAACCTTATATGACCTGGGTGTCTTTCTCCTCCTTTTCTTCTTGCAGTACAAAAATGTGTCCTCCCATAGGCCGGATCCCATTGTTGTTCCTGGTGTTTCTGTTCCTTATCCCATTGTTTGAACCTCCTTGGGGTTTTTGATTTTCGTTATGCGGTGGCATTCCCCTTCCATTCTGTGGGTTTGCTGCTGACCTAGCAACTTGAACATGTTGTGGGTATCTTGGCAATGGATTCTGGGGTTGCCTCCATTGTTGAGATTGGTTGTATTGATTCCTCTGTTTCAGTAGTGGATAGTCCGTCCTCTTATGTCCTGGTTGGCGACATTCAAAGCATACTACAGATGTTGCGGAGGGATTCCTTGATTACCCTAGTTTGTACTCCTGATAGTATGACTTCTTAGGAATAAACACTCAGTTGCTCCTCACAGGCCCTCCAAAGCTGATACTTCCCTTCTTTTGGTTCTAAATCTTCCTTGAATCGGCCAGATCGATTTCAGCAAGCAAAGCGGCTCGAACTACTTGAGTGTATGTAGGGAGCTGCAGGCAAATCACCCTGGTTCGAACAAATGGCTCAAGGCCCCACTCAATCTTTCGCACCTTAGATTCCTCATCAGGTACAAGGGTTGCGGCAAAGCGACTTAACTCCTCGAACCGATTCACGTACTGCGTTACTGTCATCGAGCCTTGTTTAAGATCCAAGAACTCACGAACTTGTCCTTGATGGAAGGGGGCTGGAAAATACTTTTCCAAGAACAAGTCTTCAAACTGGCCCCAAGCTAAAGCTGCCACGTCCTGTGTGTTGTTGATTAGGGACCACCAATGATCCGCTTCTCCTTCTAGTAGGTGTGCCGCCAAGGCTACGTGGTCGGCTTCATCCTGGACTCTCATAGAATTAAACAACTTCTTAATCGCCCTCAGCTACTCTTCTGCTTTCCTAGGTTCTGTTCCTCCTTTGAATCTTGGGGCTCGCTATCTACCCATCTCAGATAAGAACCACGCTCGATCACTTACGATAGGACGGTTGATGCTAGTGGCTAGTTCTTACAACACTTGAGCTAATCCTGGCACTTCGTTGTCTATGGATCCATTAGCTTGTCGGTGATTTGGTTGTCTATCAGCCATCCTAAAAAAAAGTGTTATGGTCTTGCAGACTATTTCAGTTCTTGACTATTTCTTGTGTTTTGGGATCTGGTGGAGTTAATACCGGGTTGTAAAATTACTTATAGAGATTTAACTGCAACGTTTTCATTTCATCTAAATTCATAACTGGTACAATATTTTTCAAGTAGTTCGCAAAATATGCATACAACACTTAAATAAAAGAGAAATACAACGCCTACACACTAAAGCCTAAGCAAAGAGATGCGGGTAGAAATGTTGGACAATCGCCTCGTGTTCCCACGTTGCGTCGTATATGTTAAAGCTACGCCATAGCACCTCGAAATGCCAAGTATTGGTTGATCCCATCCTCATCTTGTCTGTTATCGCCGTTGGAACCTCTTGGTATATCTCTGAGTTGTCAAAGTCAATGGCCGGGTCAAGTGGATCGATGATTCATCTTTCATCCTTCGATCTCTGGCGTTGCATCTATTTTACAATTAACATGTCTCCGAGTCGGGCCTTAATCCTTGGGGGAAAATCTAAACGATAGAGCGTTCTGCTATACTTCTCAAGCACTCGTACAAGTCCTACGAGACGGGGAAATGCCTCCAGTTTCCTCCACAAGCACATCTTGTCTGAGCAGATTTTGGCGTACACCCTTTCTCCCACGCGATAACCTCGGTTGTCTTGACGACCAAAGTATATAGCAGCATCAATAACCTCATCCTCCTCAGACTCAGGTGCAGGTGCTTCAAGCTTGTCGTACTGGAAAGCAATGGCTCCTTCTTCTTCATCCTCATCCTCGTCTTCGTCCTCGTTGTTCGCATCGTAATTGCCCTCATCTTCGCCTTTCCTAGCTTCCTGGACCTCTTCTCCTCTGTTACCCTGCCACTCTCCCAGGAAAAACCATGCTAAAGGGACAGCTTTAATCGGTTCCTGTTCCTCCACGGGCACTTCTTTCGAGTCTTCTTCCAGATCCAAATCCTCTGGGTCCTGCGCTTACCATGGTCCTCCTACTGGTTCGGCGTTGGATGCCATCCTACTAGGAAGAGAAACTTAAGATAAGGATTTTAAAGTGTTAAAATTATAAGTGATAAGTTAATAATATAGACTTTCTACAGAGATTCTACACTATAGAACTCGTGGTCTCCCATAACCCAAGATCTGAAGATTCACTAAACCTAAGATTTGATACCAGTTGTGACGCCCCGTCCTCCGGGCACGTTAGAACATACATAAATATAAATATGGGGATATACTAGCCATACATTCATATTTACATACGATAGTTATTACATCATATATGAGTTCTGAACCTTTTAAAATTATATAACTATTACAGTTTCACCAATAAATTTCAAAAATTATGCTAAGCACAGGAAAAACTGAATATAAGAACAAAAGCAGAGATCATTGATTCTTCAAAATGCATCAGCGGGATCCATGTGCTTTTAGAACTCACCTTGTTCTTATAATTCTTCTTCTCCATCGGGGATGACTTCCTCCAAGAACACCTCCTCACCTGTGGCACGAATGCCATGAGATAAGGCCCAAAAGTAATACACTCTAACCTTTTAACTAATCTCACGATACAAAATTCACCACAACACATACCATATAAAGCCCAGTACAATCTATAGTCAAGGAGGCAGACAAATTTATGACAAGATAGTAGATAAGTTAATAAACATGCGTATATGAAATGCAGAGGCCCAACCCAATATGCACCCAGATTATAACAGGGATTCCACGCCGGGAATCACCAGAGTAGACTTTCACAGGTATTTGATCACCAAAGCTATTTTCGCGCCTCATTGCGAATGGTAAATGTGTCGCCGGGTTTCATGCCACAGCTATTTTCCACAATGGCAATGGCGAGGGGTCTGCACCACTTTGGGACTCATTGTCACTGCCCGTAGAGAATTATTATCATTGCTTCAGAACTTATTGTCATTGCCTTAGGGACTTATTGTCATTGCCTTAGGGACTTATTGTCACTGCCCTCATATATCAAGCGGTTTGATTTACCTTAAGACTTGTGATGCCTTTGCCGGTGTTAACCCAAAAGTCTAAGCTATCGAAATCAGAATGCTAGCGACGAACCCGTAGTGCCCAACAATATCTGTAAACCATTTCAAACACCGGGGACACACCCAGGGTGTATAAGCCAAAATCATTTCAAACACTGGAGATACACTAGGGATACATCCTCGGTGTATAAAACAAATCTGTAACACTGGGGATGCACCCAGGGTGTACAAGGAGAATACATCCGAAAATATTTTCAAAAAATGGCAACGAGGGACGCCCTAGATTTAAAATCAAGAACGACGATCTCAATACTGTCCATCCCAACAACGGTTTGCACAGATGGATTCCAACATGCCAGGATGCAAATGACAATGTCAATGATGTATGATATGTTCTCAAATACAATCGTCTATAGCATGACATCAACTAGAATGGCAAGATTCATGGTATAATTCACAAAGTATAAAGTACAATTATGTGAAACACAAGCTACAATTATCAAGATATGACTCAACATGATAGCATGAGTTCTAAATCATCATACATTCTCTTAAAAGCACTAATCAACTAATTCAAATCGATCATCATATAAAGACACAGGTCTCATAACAAGGGTAATCAATTTCACGCTTAGCAACTTTTAAGGTAAAAAATCAAGTATTAAATTAAAAGAGCCGACAAATTTTTGGGGTATCTAGACTTAGAATCAAGTTATAACTTTTATACACTATTTAGATAAAAATATTTTTTACAACTCTCATATTTAACACCAAGGCCAAAACCTAAGGCAAAAGGGTAAACAAAACATCCTAAGCAAAAACGGTTCAGCACTTTTTTTAAGATTTTACCAAAAATATCCTTCTGTTGGTTTCCGTTTTGGGGTATCATATCAAGTTCTAATGAGCACATGTTTTAGTATATTCTAGTTCAATAAGTCCCCTACAAGATTCATGTTTAGAGCTATGGGTAACTGTTTGGAACAAGTTAAAGTTTTGGGCCATTTTAGAAAATAGGTTCTATCCTCTGCTAAAACTCAGCAGATCCGATTTTGAACAGAGGGTTTGAAACAGTTTTAGGGTATTATCCTGAGGTTTTAAGGTATGATTTTTGGGTAGAAAATACTTCAATATGTTAGCTACCATGTTTCGGTAGACCACGTTTGGAATAGGTCATTAAAAATAGGGATTTTGGGCTACACAAAAATATGTGACAGAAGTGTCCCTTGAGGGCTCAAACTCAACAGAGATTTTCAAAAAGGTTTTGACCTATCAAAACTCAATATGTTGTGCCTATGTTTGGTGGGTAGATACATATACATGTTATTTACAACTTTCATTTTTTGACCAAAGTTCAGATCTCACTTTGAACTATGGTTTCGAAGTCAGTAGTGTTGACTGGTCGAAAAATAACACACTTTGGTAAAATTGTAATATCTCGAGTTCTACTTATGTAAATGAGTTGAACCCAATTTTGGATGAAAGATAACATAAAAAGATAAATCTGGGCATAGAGAACATACTTAGATCAATTTTCTACATTGAGTTATGGTATTCCAAAGTTCAGTGCAGAAACATCTATGTTCTCAAAAATCATGTCAAGTTGTTGTTCTATTTCTTTGCATTCTTGTGTTTTAGACTTTAATATCAAGGCTCCAAAACACTTATAAGTCATCAAAGTCAAAGATAACAACATACAACAACATCTCATATCACCCATATACATAACAGCCCCAAATTTTCCAACTACGGCGCCTTTTCGGTTTGATTTCGGTTCTCGATTCTTAGAGTTTCAAATGGATGTGTTTGGAGATATTTTGACGAATATTAGATATAAGATTTAGAGGTTTTACTTACTTATTTGAGAGATCAAAGGAAGGTGGAGGATGAATTTGGACTTACCTTTCGAAATTCTCCTCGATTTCTTCCTTTTTCTTCTTCAAACTCACCTTAACACTCAAGATCAAGGAGTTCTGGTTTCTCTCCCTCACTTGGCCAAACATTTCAGGTAGAGAAGAGGGTGTTTGGCTTCCTTTATATAGGCAAAGGCTAGGGGACAATAGAGGGACATAAAGTACAAAAAAAAGCACTTTTTTCTTCATTTTAATAAATGAGAATTGAGTTTGATTTGAGTTGATTCAAATTTTGAAAGCTATAATTTAGACATGGGGAAGATAAATATAGCTAGGAGTCAGTTTAGGGGACAAAAATCTGATCCCCTATCAATCAAGGGTTTTGTCTCGGTTTTCGTCTCTATTGTGCAAGAAAATGCATTAAAAGTTAATTTGATGTATTTTTTTTGTGTCTTTTTCTTCTGAGACCTATTATTTTAGTATGTTTATGAAAAAAATAGTATTTTCATATATGAACATAGTTTCTATAGTAATTGATTAAATAGATGTAATTATTCAAGTCAAGTTAAATTATTTTAGCAATATAAGACTTTTTGACTTATTTTGTTGTGTATGAACTTTAATAATGATTTGTTTATTTTTACTAACCTATAACACTATATTATTATGTATATTACTTATTCAATAAGTATTGGATCATCAAAATGCTTAATTTAATAAATTTTTCATCATTTTAAGCTAAAAATAAAGCAAAAAGTTACTTTTTGGCACACTTCCCACGGTGGCCGGCCATTAAGGGATATTTTTGTTATTTTTGATATTATTTTGTCCTTTACTTCTTAATTGTACTTAAATTCTTGATTTAGGGTATCCATGTATCAAAATTTGGATTTTTAAAACGTTTTGCTGTATTATGGGCAAAACTGTCATTTTACCATATTTATGAGGATTTTTTTAATTTTTTATTCATTATATCATGATATTTACATCATTTAGAATGTTAGAAGATTCTATGGGTGCTAAGGTTTTGTTGCTTGTGTTTTGGACCTTTTAGGATTTTCAGGCCGAACTTAGGGTTTTCGGTTCGAGTTAGGGTTTTAAACTTCCTCTGTATTCTATGGGCTCGTGGACTTTCCGTCACTAATACTAGGGTCCGAGCAGGGTTGTTACATACCCCGATCTCAGATCAATTTTTGAAAAGACTTTGGCCCTTGGTAACTGGTCAAACAAATCATTTATCCTGGGCAAAGAATACTTATTTTTAATGGTCACTCTATTCAACTACCGATAGTCAATACACATTCTTAAAGTTTCATCCTTTTTCTTTACGAATAACATGGGTGCTCCCCAAGGTGAAACACTAGATCCGATAAAATCTTTCTCCATTAATTCTTCTAATTGCTCCTTCAATTCTCATAATTCGGCAGGTGACATCCTATAGAGTGGAATGGATATAGGCATCGTGCCTGGGTATAAATCTGTCACACGCCCTCTCTAAGGTTAAAAAAATCAAAACTTAAAGTGGTCAAAAAGGTATCTATACAAGTTAAACCAGATTTATTTATTCATAAATATAAAAGTATTATATATTTTAGGAATACATTATTCCAACTACTCCAACTGGATTACACAAGTTTCTTAATCCTTAAATTGGTACCAAAATAACTTTTGACTGACGATTGTGGTGGATCAACTCTAGTCATTCATACTATCTGCAACCACAAAGATTACAAGAGAGTATACTTAGTATTATAATGAACATGATCGAAAAATAGTTACTTCATATAGAAATACTAAAATATCATGCTTTTCACATATGTAAAATACTACATTCAGTTCAGCATATTCATCTCATAAGATATGACAAATTTTCTTTTCATACAAAGGTAAAATTGAGGTTTATAGCCGTCATACGTTATCATTTTTAACATTGACGCTTAATAGCAATAATTTATCAGTTCTCACAATTAGTTTAGTTTTCACAAGTTCTCATACTTGACAAGACAGTATAATTAAACTTTTAATAGCTAAACTGTTCTGAACATACAATTCCATTCAACAACTTATTAGGCTAACAAGCACCCTTGCAGGGCATCGCACAATACCTTAACAGGCTAACACACATCCCTTTAAGCGATAGAGCACAGCACAATGCCTTAACAGGCTGACACACACCCCTTTTTAGTGATAGGGCACCGCACAATGTCTTGATAAGCTAATACTCACACCCCTTTTTGGCGATAGGGCATCGTACACAAGATCATATAGAGCGGATACAACCTCACATAGAGCTAATATTTCATAGTGACAACTCTCACATAGGAAATATTCTTTCAGGATAACTATAATCTGTAGACACCCCAATTTGACCCCGCCTAATCTTAGATGAATCCGATGATGAAAGCAATTGGAATGGTGCCTCAGTACGATCCTCAAAAAATAATCTAAGCTCGATATTTGAACCTAATCATGAAAACTTTCAAACCAATGAAATCATTTTGAACCACCAACTCCATTGTGACGACCGCCAATAGAACTTTTTAGAAAATTTTACTTTTTGTGGCGATCGCCATGTTCATTGTGGCAACCGCCAATGGAACTTCATAGAAACCCTACCCAAAGTGTTGACCGTCACCTCCAACCTGGTGATTGCCAACTTGCATTGTGGCGACTGCCAATAGAACTTCTTGGAACCTTTTCATTTGTGACGACCGCCAACTTCTAACCGGGCGACCGCCAACTCTAGATGGCCTGACGTGTCCCAAAGCGTGTTAGCTTTTCATTGGTTGAAGAATTTTATAAATACCGTACCTCTTGGTACATTTTTAGGATAGAATTTTAGAGAGAGAAGCTCTGCCGAGTAGCCGAGCAATTTCGAGCCCCGACGCCGAAATCCTACTGAAGTACCGAAAGCTGAACCTCTGATGCTAACATTGAAACCCTAACTTGGATCTTGAGAATTGGATTGTTAGCACCATTCCCCGACTCGAGAATTCCTTAGCAATCCAGGTACTTTATTTGGATCCTCGGTTCTTTTAACTCCATTTTCTTTCTTTTACAGTGTTCGGGTTAACTTTAATTTCAATTCGCATGTTTCATTCATTCATATAGTTAATCTTGTTTATCATTTAATTTATTTCATGTAATTTAGTTTCTTTCATTAATTTCTTAGTTGTTAATTTATCCATATTTCACACTTAGCATATTGTTATCTTTTGTTAATTCATTAATTAGTGCTAACGTAATTTAATAATACGACTAACGATATCGTTATTGTTATAATCCAAGCACTTACATATACATAGTTGTATTTGTCAATATTACACTCTTATTTTATTTTTCACTTTTCTTTAGCATTAGTTTAATGTTCCTTTACTAGTTTTTTTTTCTTTTTTTTTTTCTTTTAATATTAGTGTAATTTCTTTTTTTAGTATTTTCTTTTCTTTCCTTTCTTTTTTTTTATTATTTTTATTTTTCTTATAATATTTCATTTTCTTTTGTTGTTTTTTTCTTTTTTAATGTTAACTTACTCTTTCTTTTACAGTAATTATTTTATGCTAGCTTAACATTTTCTTTATTTTCCTAATTCTTCTTTTAAATAGTAGCATAATTTTTTTTTTCATTTCTTATGTTAGTTTAATTTTCTTTTAATTATATTTCTTTTTCTCCCCACTTTTGCTTTATTTTGGCATTAAAAAAACTCAAATCTTTTAATGATCAAGTTCCCCTTTCTATTTTATTTTCTCCCCAAATTTTTTATTAAACTTGTTAATTTAACTTAATGTTCTTAGTTTAGGTTTATTAGTTTATTTTGCAAATAATGCCAATCTTATTTCCTTAATTTTTAGTTTCTTTTCTTTCTCTTTTAGAATTTCTTATCTTTGATTTAATTTTATTTTATAAATGATCATTTTGTTCTTATTTTCTTTTGATTAAAATTTTTAATTTTTCTTTTGTCATAAAACCTTTATTTTTAATTTCTTTGTTAGTAAGCTTTCTTTTAATGTAGAATTTTTCATGTATGTATTTCTTATTTCTTTTATTAAAAATTCATCATGTTAATACTAACCTAGTTTTTTTTTTGATAATATGTACGTTTTAGTTACTTTCTTTAAAATTGTGTTTAGATTAGTTTAGTTTATTTTGTTAGCAATTCATGTTTAGGTAATTTTAGTGATATTTAGCCTGTTTTCCATTCTTTGAATCATATTAATTTTGGTTATATCGCATGCGAGTTTGTGCTATGTATCTTTTAGTTAGAAATTGCATGTCGTGGGATCTAGAATTTTATTTTCCTTTCTTATTTGCTTTGGTTTGAAGTTCTATATACATATTTTATGTATTTTCATCAATTAATTTTTGATGTTCTCTTCTCACTACCACTTTCTTTATTTGCATGCATTTGAGAAATTTTATTAAAGAATCAATGATGATTAGTAGAGGCCAATCTTACGGTTCGACGAACGGGATGCTTATTACCTTCCTCAATTCGTATCTTAGTCCCCGAACCCTCTTTTTCTGGTTAAACGTTTTTAAGATCAGTAACAATTTTTTTTTCTCAATTTCTCTCAAAAATCAGGTGGCGACTCTATTTTTAACAAAAAAAGTTTTCAAAATTTGGCTTTCAAGGTGTTAAAATATTTTTTAAATATCTTTTGAATTTCCTTATTTTTGAACTACAAAAAAATCTCAAAATTCCGGCGCCATAGTATTTTCTGGCGACTCCGCTTGAGACTGGTTTATAAAATCAAATAAAAGGGCTAGACTTGAAGACGTCATTGGTTCTTAATAAGATTTTCTCATTTGCATTCCTGCATGCATGTGCATTATTTTTCACATCCCCTGCCAGGTCGACCCGATGCCTTGATCGTTTATCCATTTCGAAAATTGTTGGGAAGGCGGGCAAATCTTACTGACTGCATGCTTTCATAGGTGCAGTAAAAGAGTTTGGACATACCATTTAACTGTTGGGAATGTATACTGAAAAGTCATACTTTTTACGTATTTTATTCTGGATCCCTGGCATATTAATAAGAAACATTTGAGATGGTTTTGCATTTACGATTTCATACTTATATGTGTGATGTATGAATGCATAATCCGTATATTCTGTCCAGTAGTTGACTTGGTGGGTGCTGCACGGAATATCAGGTCAAAGGTTCTGACAGATTATACAGGGAGGCTCACATTCACAATGGAATTGGATATTCTATTGGTACGATTGTAGTACATCGTTATAGTAGCTGGTCTTGGCTAGGTCGAACGGATCGAATTCAGGT
>JAULJZ010179642.1:0-22700 GCA_032270985.1 Heliamphora pulchella
TTTTTGGTGAAATGTTTAATGTGACCTTACTTTTTTACTTTTAGTTGTAATGTTTTGGATAATTACATTGTTTTTTTTTTTGAGTAAAATTAATTTTTTAATTAAAATTATTATAGTCATGTCATTAAAAAAAGAGTGTTGGAATGTGTACAGATTTTATTTTTTGGAAAGAAATTAAAAAAAAGTTAATAAATTTTTTAGAGAGGTCAAATATTAAAACTTAAAAGTTGATTTTTTTCTTATAAAAAAGTCATATATTTGGTAATGCCAAACAGGGGATAAGAAGGGTTAGCATTCATTCAATTAAAAAAAAAAAAAGTGACAAAGTGAGAGAGCAGGTATAACTGATATGCTCATACCATATTCACACTAGACACAATTAAAATATTATTATCTATTTTAATTTTAAAGAGTGTTTTGGGTAAGTTTTTAAAGTAAAAGTATTTGCCATTATTATGTGAGCATGAACCAAATTGGCAAATTGTACACTTGATAAGCTTTACAAACACTTAAAGCTTTGTTTGGTAGTATTTTAATTTTTTTGGGTTTTTTTGTTTTTATTTTTTTCCATCTTTTTAAAAATAATAAAAAGTTCAAGATCACTCAACATTTCAATACCATTATTATTTTTAGGAAAAAATAAATATGAAAATCTAAAACTTTTTTGTTTTTGTAAATTGGGCGAGGCATGAGGGAGATGGAGGAGGGAGAAGAAAGGGGAGGGATGTGGTGGTAGAGGTGGTGTCTCGGAGGGACGCCGGGCATGGCAGAGGGTGGGAGAGATGACAATAGAGGTGGGTTGGTTGCATTATTTAAATCTTTCTGATCTAAGTTGAGATTATTGCTGAAGTTATGTTTGGATGATAAATTTTTTAAGAGAGAATTAGAATATGATTCTTGATCTTCATAACTTTTTTTTTTGAGATGAGTGAGAATGAACAAGTAATTCTTAATTATTTATTTAATCAAGAAACACATTCACAAACTACGTAGAAATTTGATCCCAGTCCCTCTTATGATAATCTTATATTTCAGGAAAATTAATAAGAAAAAACTGTTGAATTTTAATATATTACTAAATTATTATTGGATAAGATTACTAAATAATCCAAGGGTTTGAATATAATTATTTTAAGGTTATATTTGATTTATTAGAATAACAGTGAAATAGAATAATAATTCCGTTAAAAAAACTTATTTTAATGTTTTGTTTGCTACAAAAATGATGGAATGCCATATCAAAAAATAACCGCTATTTCACTATTTAATATAATGTGAATTCTAATGGGAATGCCAAGAAATGGTTTTTCTAATCTTCTATAAAATTATTTTATTGAATCAAACACTACTTAAGATATGCTTATCTCTATCTCACACTAAGTTAAGAAATTAACAAACGATAAATTCGAGAAGAGAAATCAGTAAGTTAATAAAAATTGTTTTTCTTTAATAATAATAATTTAGTCTAGGAGACAAGTAGAATCTATGATTCGATAAAATAACTTGGATCTATGTCGAAGTGTTGGGTGTACCTATACCAATCAAGTGAATTTCGTTTTGATGGGAATTAAATCAAGTCAATAAAAGAAATTGATATGGAGGTTATAATTGTAAACCATGATCGAATCTATGGAAGCTTTAGTTTATACATTCATTTTAGTCTCGACTTTAGGGATAATTTTTTTTACTATATTTTTTTCGAGAATCACCTAAAGTTTTAACATAAATGATGAAATGATTTTTTATTATCTCAATTGAAGTATAAAGCCCTTCAATATTGGGGGGCTCGGTGCTTCAATAAATTCTTATATTTCTCGAATGGATCTCTTAATTGTTGAGAAGGTAAGTCTTAGGATCTCGAGGCAAAATCTGTTCGTATTCACTTCTATTCTCACTGGCTGGTAGATCGATCGATTCGTCTCCAAACTTGGGTTCAGGTTTTGTTCTTAGGTCGACCGAGTGACTTGCTCGGCCGATCCAAGTAGGTCGCTCGGCCTTTCTATAGCTTTTGCTCATCGGATGCCCCTTATTCCCAAGCTGGGTGAATCCTTGATCGGTTTTGGGAATATCATCGGTCATTTATCCTTTCTATGACTTGGGGGTAGTTAATGCACAATGGTTACTTCGGTCGTGGCGGATACTAGGGGACATTCATTTATTGCACGTCTTTTCGGTAATAGTATTGCGTTGGGTTTTTCTGCTCTGGGCGATGCGTGGGTTAATCCTGTTCGTTTTCTTCTGGCACGCTCAACGGCCTACGTTTAGGGTCATCTGCTCCGTTGGATTTGACTGCGCTGGAGTGATCTCAGCCTTTGATCTCGAACATTTTCACCTTATAAACCGTGCTCCCTTGTTTGGCATTTTTCTTGTCTTTTCTCATTCTTCTGGTTCATTTTCTTCTCCAACGAACTCTTCCTCAACTTCCTTGGGTCTTAAGGCTTTTTCGGTCTCCTCCTAGAATTTTTTGGTACGTTTCTTAACTTCTATTTTCTTTCGACATTACTAGCCTTGGATTCTTTAGATTTTACTATCTCCTCTCCGTCTCCTTCCTACTTTTCCAATAGGCTTTGTTTTTACCTTAAAGGTTTTATAATCCCCCCTCTAGTATTGCTCTTCGTCTTTGGTCGCCCCTCTTTTGAGAGTGTCACTTTCAACACTTTTAACTTTGTTCATCTTCTTCTTCATGTTATCATGAGTGGTACTAAGGAGTTCCTTCGGTCTGTCGAGTCCACCATCGACCCCGAGAGGACTTTTTCCCACCTTGCTTTTGAAAGAGTTGGAGAGAGCTTCAACTCTTGGGTCTTGGACATGTCACGAGGAGGTGCCCTCTCTAACCCGGGTTTTAGATTTGGAGTGCCTTCGGGAAACCTACAACATCCCACTTTCAATTATCCTTCGAATACCCTCTTCATAAGAGAGGGCATGTTCCTTCTCTACGGGGGAGGTGTGCTTATACGAGGTTGCCTTTGCCGCAAGTTTTAGACTTCCTTTCTTTCCTTTGATTAGGTAGCTTCTTTCCTTCCCCCATCTTTCCTTTGTCCAGTTACTCTCTAATGCCCGGAGGATATTGATCGGAATGATCATCCTCTGGGAGGAGAGCAATAATAGTTTGGACCATCTTTCTATTGAGGTATTCTTTATTTTCTATCAACCCAAAGAAAAATAGTTAGGCTTGTATTTTTTTTAGTCTCGGTCTGAAGATCGAGCACTTAATCGGGGATGTCCTTTTCCCAATAAACATTAGAAGGAGAGGTACTTCTTTGTTTCAGGGGAGAGCGGGGAGTTCCAGCCTTGGGAGCAAAGTGGACCCCAACTTTGCTCACATCCAGTCTATGTAAGGGGTCTCACCGCACCGAATATATTCTCGTTGAGCCCCTGGTTGACCATTTGGCCAAGGATAGGGTGAAGATCGCTCGGGATTTTCTAACTAGATCGTTCAACTATCTGGCTAATTCGGAGAGGCTGAGTTCCTTCTGCTTGGGCCCCTTGTTTCCCATGAAAACCTTTTCCTACATCTTTTTTCGTTTTTCTTTTTATCCAATGTATTAACATTTTCTATTCTATTTTCAAAAATGTCGAAGAGACCCGACAAGGCTTTGTTGTTGAAGATCCAGGGGCATCTGGGTGCTGAGCAGAGAAGGATCCTGTCATTGAGCCCCCCCCCTCCTACCAAAGTTGAGCGGATACTCACGTCGACCCCTTCCAATTCGGTACCATTCGTCTCTGTGGCGCCTGTCTTTTCCTCCATCGAGACCCTGTCTCTCCCTAGAGACATCATGAACGACTTTGACGTTGCTCGGATTAAGATGTTCTAGTTCATAGGGATTGATATGGAGGCCCTCTCTTCTCTACCTACGAGACCCTTGGCCAAGGATCTCCTCATTGACCTTACTTGGGTATGCTTCTTTCACTTATGTATCTCTTTTGTTATTTGTTCTCGGTCACCATATTTATCCTCTTTATTCCTATTGCATTTAGGAGTGTATACGATCTATCCAGATGTCACAACGGTGCCATCAGAGAGAATAGTAACTAAAAACTGAGCATGCAGTTGTTGCCCTGCTAAAGAAGGAGCGGACCAAGCTCACTGAAGACCTTCAGCTTCTTCAAATTGAATGCCTTCAGAACAGGAAGGAGTTGGAGGTGGCTCAGGCTGAAGTGGTGCATGCCAAAAGTTAGAAGGGTTGAGGCTGAGGCGAGACTGGTCGAGGTGGAGAAGAAGCTGGATGAAGAGAAGGCCCCGGGTCGCCAATTTGGAAAGGAGGTTGGAAAAGACTGAGAAGAAGGCTCTAGAGTAGTTTAAGGCCTTTGAGGATTATCGGTTGGAGTTGACCGAATACTAGGTTGGGGGCTTCAACGCGATGAAGTCTCAAGCTGCAGCTGCATTCAAGGAGCTGGACTTCTCCTCCTTCTCAGTTGACGAGGAGGAAGAGTATGTCGGGTCTAACCAGTAGTAAATTTTTTCTCTTTTTTCTTTTTTCTCTTTTTTTGTCGAGGAGACTCTCTAGAGAACTTGTAATAGAACTTTTTGTAATGAAATATTTATTTAAACGAACTGAAATTTCTTCTCTGATGCAAGTGGTTTGAGTTATTTTAATATCTTGCCTTGCTGACTTGTCGAATTGACGTGTATGGATATTAATTTTACTAATTGAAAAGCTTATAATGGATGGGTGCCTTGGCTTTTGTTAATTGAAAAAATTAAAATGTATAGCAATAACTTTGTTGACTAAAAGACTTGGAATTTTGTTTCTAGTTGGAGAATTTTTTTTTTAATTTTTGGTTTGCAATCGGCTCTTGGTTGGGCCAGTCTTTTCGGGTGGACCGAGTCATTTAGCAACCTCTTTGTTTTGTGTTACAAGTTTTGGTTAGATCTTCAAAGTAGGCCAACTATGTGATTGAGCAACTTAGCCAATTTTAATCGTAATAGACTTCGGTCAAAAACCTAGTTTGATCTAACCCTCATGGGTGGATCATGTCTTCGGACAACATTATTGACCTTAAATGCTTAGGCCTAGGTCAAATATTCAGGGTGATCCAACCTCATTTGGGCCGATCAGGACGTCAGGCTACCTAATCAACTTTAAACATAAGGGCTTAGATCAAATTTTTAGGGTAATTTGACCTTATTTGAGCCAATCCGGTCATCGGGTTATCTGGTCAACTACATATAATTATTAATATCAAACATAAAAAATGATAAAATTGTACATTTTGAACAAAAAGTAAAAAAATTAACTTTTTATCAAAAT
Source organism: Heliamphora pulchella (assembly GCA_032270985.1). Lineage (NCBI taxonomy): Eukaryota > Viridiplantae > Streptophyta > Magnoliopsida > Ericales > Sarraceniaceae > Heliamphora > Heliamphora pulchella. The sequence goes on from JAULJZ010179642.1 coordinate 5,253, forward strand.
AATCAACTTTAAAAAAGTTAGTTTAAAAACTAAGTCACCAAACAATCTACTTTGAATCCAATTTAATTTTTTGGCTAAAAATGCAAAAAAACAAAAAAATTAGCTTTTAAGTTAGTTGCCATTTGAGCCATAAGTGTGCTATTCTTGTCTTTTACTTAATAAAGGTGGGTTAATATTGTGCGATACACACAGTATTTTTTACTATATAATTAAATAAAAATACTATGTAATAATAACATCTATTACTCTGAAAATACAGAATAATTACTATAGTTGGGCATTGTTTTACAACACTTACCCGGTTCCTTGCAAACAGGGCCAGCTCTGAAGATTTTGAAGCTCAAAGTGAGTTTGCGATATGGGATCTCAATATATTTTAAAATAAATTTAAAAATTAATTATAAAAATTTAAGTGAACAAAATATGTTTGTATTCATATTTTAACAAAATTTAATTTACGAAAAAAATTAAATAGAATATAGTACCACTTATACATCAAGCTTTTAACTTATATATTATTAGTTTTTTAACAATAAAATAATTTTTTTAGTCAATATTTTGTGTTTGATTACAATCGATAAAAATAGAATTAATATTTTAGTAATAAAAAGTTATTACTTAATTAAGTGTATTATGAATCATAAATTTTATTTTTTATATTCTATTCATATTATTTTACATTATAAAATTATCGAGGACTTAGAATAACATTAAAATTATTACAACTTAAAGTAAATTGAACAAAAAAAGATAGAAAAACTTGAACTTAAGACCAAAAATATATAAATAAAACTAGTTTACCACTTGTGCTCCATCAAAAATTGTTAAGAAGAAAAAACTTAAAATATATTTATAATAAATTTAAATACAAATAGGGCCTAAATTTTAACAAAAAATCGAGGGCTCTAGGCCGCCTTGCTCGCCAACCCTTAGGGCAGCCCTGTTTTGGTTTGATAGATGGTAGTTTTTTATTTTAGATTCATTCTAATAAAAAAATAAAAAAATAAAAAATTTTAAAATAAAAATTTTTACTTAAAATGAGAAGAATTAAAAAATATAATAATTTGATCAAATAATGACAAATTTTTTATTAAATATAAAAAATTCAATAAACTCCAATTTGGCATCTATAAAAAGTTTTTTCTTAAAGTTGGTTTTTAAGTTAAGACTGCTTGGTACTCTATAAAACCTACGTTTTTTTTTCTAAGCAAAAAAATCTATACACATTCTATATACTCTAACTTATTTTTTGAAATAAAATGAAATAATTACTGTCAATTCTTGTACAATATTTTGAATTTCTAGGTTGCGCAACCAACTACAAATTACTTTTAACAATATTTTATTAGATAAGTATTCAAAATGTGGCGACATTGATAAGTTCAAATAGTTTCTCTTCATAATATAATAAAATGTAAAATAAGTTGAGAAACTCAATTCATGTATACACTTTTTTGCTTAGGAAAAAAAAAATAGCAGGCTTTATAGATATACCAAACAGTTTTAACTTAAAAACTGACTTTACAAAAAAACTTTTTATAAATGCCAAATTAGGATTTATTGACTTTTTTATATTTAATAAAAATCTTATCATTACTTGTTCAAATTATTATATTTTTTAAACTTTTCTCTTTTTTAGTAAAATTTATTATTATTTAATTAGAATGAGTATAAAATAAAAAATTTAATAAAAAAATACAATTTATGTTCCATTAGTTTATGTTAAACAACTTCAATACAAAATATTTAAATTCCTTAAATTATAGGAATTCATCATACTTTGATTTGGAACAATGTTAATTTTTTTTTTTTAATGAATGGATATGATCAAAATATTATTGTATTAACAAAGAAACACTTAAAAGATCTCACTTTTCTGCATGTAGTTCCTAGTCACACAAGCTTCTAAATGCACTCATTTTTTTTTTTTTTGAGTTTCTATTTTAAATTTGTATTTAATAATTTTGTTCATTTCTCTACTTACAAGAAAATTAAAAAGCATATTTTTCTGTAAAAACTAAAAAGCAAATTTGCCAAACCTGAAAAATATTGGCCAATGACGAAAAAAGCCTCAAAAAATTAAAATATATAATTTTGTAATTAATGATTTTTTAAACACAGCACTCATCCCAAACCTCGTTCCACGTTATAGCTTGCCTTTGTCCGCCAAACTATTATTGCACATTAAATAAATCATCGTTTATTTTTTATTTATTTAATAAAAATAAACTAATATTATCCCATCTTTGTTGGTCAAACGAGAAGCTATGACCTCACTCGTTGGACCAAAAATTCGTTAAACATCCCACATCAATAGTTGGACCAAAAATTCGTTAAACATCCCACATCAATAGTCAACCAAAGGTGGGCCCGAGCCCCGATGGTTTCCGGAGTTCAAGGCAAGATATTAAAATTGAGGCCTTTATTTTTATTTTTTAATTTTTAAGTTTTTTTCTTTTCAAGATATAAAATTATTGATAGATTTTTATAATTATTTTTTAATGTATCTCTTTCAATTGACAATAATAATGATTCACTTAAAAAAATTTATGGCATAATTGATTGAACAAAAAAGTCAATGAACGATGGGGAAAGAGTAATAAATTGACTGTAAGAGAAAAAAAAAAGTTAAATCCTTCGTTTACTAACAATTTGAGAAAATTAAAAAAATGCTATTGCAATGCAATGTGTCACAACTAATCTCGCGAGACAAGTATTGAATGAAAATTTTGTTTCAACTTAAAATTATTATTTTACATAATTGTTTTTTATTTACAAGTTTACTATGCAAGCTTTTTTAATTTGACCAAGTTAGGCTTAACCTATTTTATTTTTGGGCCTCATAAATAATATATTTTTATACTTTGTCAATACTTTTTTTAAGATTTATATATAGTAGTAAGTACATCTATTATAAAAGGTTTTATTGAATCTCACAATTTTTTTTTAAAACCAATCAATATGTTAGTTTTTAAACTGATAAATATAATAATATATATCATAACAGATTTTATAAATTAGGAGGCCTAGTTGAAATTAGAGACCTTAGGCAATCGCCTAAGCTCCCTTAGGCAATCGCCTAATGAGCTTAACATACGAGCCACCCCACCCTTGTAGTCGACCAAATATTTCTCACCATTTTAGCTTAAGAGAAAAACCTTCAAAACAAGGTAAGAGGGGCCATCGAATGACTTTCACAATCATATGTCAAGGGCCCGTTTGGGATAATGGCAGATTCATTTTTTCTAACTTCCTTATTTTCACTTGTCTTCAGGGTCCTTATTGGGAAAAAAAAAAGGTTTATTTTCAAACTCGTCATGAATAGACAAAGCAAAAGGTAAAAAGAAAGATCATATTTTTTATAAAAGAAATCCGTTAAGAACAAAATTAAGTAAAATAAGATCACAAAAGGTCCAGCACAAGATTACCAAAAATAAGCAAAATAAGATTACCAAAATAAGCGCGCAAATAAAAGGGTAAATTACACCAACCTCTTTCGAAATTTGGATCAAATACAGTCAACACACGTTTAAAAAATTAAACGTTTGATTTCGTATTATACATTAACCAACGCCATTAGATTTTCGTTAGTAAACCAATTATGTCAACAATGAATGAACAAATTCTTCCATATTTGCCTCTATTAGACCAAGGTATTGGGCGCAAAGATACCAATATGCATGGACAGAGCAAATGCAAATGTGAAACATGGCATTTTGCAACTTCTGTTGAGCAATTAAGAAACCAAACACATCCATTATGATTGATAGCAGAGTTGCTTAAACTTGACAAAGAGTCTGACAAAAGCAGAGCACACACTACAAAGAGTTTGTACTTTCCCAGATGATTACATTTGTAGAAAATGGATACATGTAGAGATGGAGGCTCATAAGACCACCATATCTGTCGAAGTAGATGCAAGATCAAGCAGACACAACATAATCTTCCAAGAATGTTTCCTTCCAACAAAGTTTCCAAGACATGCAAGTGCAATATCAAATATGTGATGATTCTTAAATGGAGGATGCATATATAGGAAGCTTGATTTGGAAGTTGAAACTAGCGCAAGTCAACTGATGTCCCTTCTCATCTTCCATTTTCATCTTAAGTGTGTACGAGCCCTAAACATAGGAAACGCTTTCAGTCATATAAAAGGCGCGATTAAATGAATATACAATCTTAAGATAGAAATTTCATGGCCATAATGAACAAAAATGCTCGGTTGCAGCCGATGTTAAAAAAGTGACAAAGAGGACAAACATCCCACAATGGCTCATTTGCTTCCACTTGATACCTTTAGCAGACCAACGTGTGCAATGTTAGGCGTATAGAATCTGGTTATTTTGGGGTTCGACTTGTGACCCGCTTTAGAGGCACTACAATCTTAATAGTTTATTTGTGGGGCTTAGTCATGGAGCGAGATCGGGCTGATGGAAAATTTTATGGATCCATTTTCCTTTATGACCCAGTTTGAGTACTTATATTTGCTGCTTATAGTTAGGGTTTTATACCCTTTGTTTTATATTGTCTCCCTTCATAGGGAAACTGCCTTAATTCTATGGATGCAGTTCTCGTTTGGTGAACCACGTAGATCTTGTGTCTGTGTATGTGATTGCATGATTCTTTTCGTTTTTTGCAATAATATGCAATCCCAAAAACTAATAAATAGTAAATAATAATAAAATACATACGAACGGAAGACAGGAGGAAGAAAATGGTAGTTCTGTCCCACAAAAAGGCAAACACTCCATAAAATACATAAACAAGCTACATTAACATGACACTGATAAACAAGATCCAAGAAAAGATATCACCTCCTGAAAAGTTTGTTTTGGATTAATGAATCAATGCTGTGGCAAGCTTCAAAGGATACGGAGAATGATTTTATGTTGTAAATTAATTTCCACAACTAACAGATCATGCCAATTATAAAGTTGCATCCTCTTATGCACAATAAAATCTAAGGATAAGTGCAACCAAGTGATTGAGGAATTCAGAACACTCCATGAAGAGAAAAGCTAATTCTAATGTAGCATTGCGTGTAGGTACAAGGTCAGAGAGGGAGAAAGAGAAGAGGGGAACTTAGAGAGCCAAAGTGAGGCACTGCATTATGATAGAAACTATAACAAGATATATAGGGTGGGAGTGGTAGAGGAAAAGATATACACACACGCACACACAGGGTTAGTGCGGGAGTGGCTCTTGAGAAGAGACAGAGAGACGGCGGAGATGGGGTGTTTCCGGCACCAGTTTTTTGTTAGCAAGATGTATTATGATACTTATCATCTCACTTCGAGTAGATATAAATCTATAACTGTTATAGTGTGCGTCGTTACATGTATGCATAACATATGATTCTCAGATTCTGCAATGTGTAATTAGATTGGTTTTAATGTGCTGGTAGGAAACTTAGGCTCCTTGTTGATGTTAGTATGGGACAGTTGTGCGAGGGTTTAGCAGCCATGGATTGGTAGTGCAGCACACAAACTGGGACATATTGTGTGTGTTGTTCCCATACAGAGAGATGTGGTGGACTGAATTGTCCCACCAATGATGTAGGGAATGTGTAGGAAAAACTTTCCGGTTCTGCAAGATGAACAACCAGTCAGAAGCACACCGGACAGTTAGAGTTGGCCGGAGGGCACTCTAATGACTGAGGGGACTGAGATTGAGAAACGAATTTAGCAAAGTAACAGTACTTGTAGCAGGGCTCCTATATGAGATTTCATTTTATATTTAGAGCGATTGGCTTGACCTCCAAGTACAGAAACCCTAGACAGGGTAATGGGTTCAAAAACCTAGTTAGGCTCCTGGGGTGTAACTAACTCCCTTCTACTACCTACTTGTAGTTTCCAGTGCACGTTCATATGCACATCCCACCTTCCACCTTTTAGGTATTTTCCCCCTGGATTCAAACAAAAAATATTCCAACCACTATGAGAGCTCTCCAATGGTCGGGTGGCACGTTGCTCGGTGTGATAGGCACTCCATTGCAGAATGATGTCCAATTGGTTGGCACAATTCACTAATATTGACCAACGACATTTTCATCGCCTTGGCAATAGTGCCTCAGTTCGGGATAATTAAATATGCCAACCTTTGTAACGTTGACATGTGTCTATCTTTCTTGGTATAGCTACCGACTTTGGTGGTGTTTGGCATTGCTGAACTAGTAGCTTATAGATTGTAACTTGTAATAAAAGTTATGAGAGTTTGGTAAAATTTATAACTTGTAACTGATATAGAAAAAAAAATAGTTATAAGTTGTAAAAGAAGTTGTTACTGTTTGAAAAAACTTATAACTTATAACTAAAATTAGTGACAAGAAACTAAAATCTACTAACAATAGCTTTGCCAAACACTCCCAATTTCCCTCTAGCAGTTATCTCTTATATCAGGCTTTGCTGAGGGATATGAGCTACATGGAGGAGGTAAACTAGTCTTCTCATGCAATTGTTGTGGTCCGCTTCTTTATTTGGGTATTAGACAAATCACTTGGCGAACGCCATAATTACTTCTCAATTGTTGAGTTACTCGGGATTTCATATTTATTTGGATACGTCCTTCACATAGCTTCTAATCATTAGGATGTTGACAGCATCCTCCATTGGAGAGAAATGGCGGTGCATTTAATGTGGTGTGAGTCTGTGACACCTGTGAGAGTTGTTGAGGGGTCACCATTGGCGCCCATTCATATTCCAAAACACCTCTATGGGCTTTACCTATATATACACAGTTTGTATGCAACAAAGTTGCTCCACTCTTCTGAATTTCTGAAACCAAGTCTGACGGCTCCTTCTTCTTGCACTCTTTGATTCTCCTGTCATCTAACTTCTTATCCACCATTCTTGCACTACCTTCGCCATTCTTTCCTTCAGTAAGTCAATTCCTTCTTGATTTTGTCTTCGCATTTTCTTCCTTTTCCAAATTAATAGTTGAAACCAAAGAGCGTGAAAACATTGACTTGTTTAGGGCCCGCTATGCGATCCCTGACAATGTCGCCAACCAACTCCTAGAAAGCAATGAATCACTTGACTCCCACGATGAGAACTCCATAGCCTTCCATCTTCTGGCCATAGTTGAGGGAAGAGTGTTATTTCCCCTTCCTCCACTTCTAAAGGAGGCCTTCTAGAACTTATTGTCATCCAAAGTGAATGCCAACTTCTATTGAATAATCAGACATAGTATCCATAAATCTGATCATAGGTACCCAATCTAGGGTTTCTTGCCATACATCACTACTACTTCATCGTCAAATGTCCCGACCATAAGGGACGATACCATTTGAAGATCTGTTACTCGACCCATCAACTTGCCCATATGCTGCCAAATTCTGGAGAGAGGGAGGGGTGAGGGGGATGGCATGTTGGTGGTCGTCGCCAAAAATTTGGAGTCTGCCCCTCACTCTACCAAAACCTTCATGTTTCTACGGAGAACGACGAACCAGGTTGCTTTGACACTAAGATCTTTAGTACTCTGTGTAGGCACCCATTTTTCTTTCGCTATACTGAGGTGATTCATTTTCCCCTTACAGCGGTGGAGACAGAGAAGTACATCTCCCTTGCCGACGAAGAAACCCTGAGTGAGCTTTAACTGGTGAAGGGTATTTTGGCTCTGCGGACGGGCAGCTCCTGTGCTCCTGAACTACTTCCCTTACTACAATACCTTCTCACCTGCCGAGAACATCCCCAACCAACTCTCAGGGCGTAGTAGTCCTCTACATTAGTTTGGGCCTCGTGTGAGCTGAGAACTCATCCCAGTCGTAGGTGTGTTGTGCCTACATAAAAAGATGTGGTGAACTGAGTTCTCCCACCAACGATGGAGGTAATGCATCTTAGGGAAAACTTTTGAATCCTCCAAGATAAGCAACAGGTAAGAAGCACACTGGAAAATCAAGCTTGGTCAGAGTGTGTTCCAATAGCTAAGTCAGTGAGGGGACTCAGATTGAAAAAGAAATTTAAGAGAGTAACAGTACTTGCAGTAGGGTGTAGTATTTCATTCCCCTCAATGATACTTTAGTTGATATTTATACTTCATAGAGAGGTTAGCTTTTCCTTCAGGTAGACAAAGCCTAACTAGGGTGTTGGATAATCGGGTTCAAACCCTAGTTAGGCCCCTAGGCCAAAACCAACTTCCTTCTATTACTTTTTGTAGTTTATTGCCCACGTTTATATGCACATGCCCTCCTTCCACCTTTTAGGGATTTGCTCCCTGGATTTCGACAGAATATTATAACCGTTATGAGTGCTCCCCAATAGCCAGCATGATAGGCACTCCTTTGTAGAATTATGTCCGGTTAGTTAGCATAGTTCACTCGTATCGACTAATGCATTGTGGTCGCCTTGGCGATGGTGTCTCAACTCGGCATAATCAGATATGCTGACCATTGTAATGTTGACATGTGCGATTTTTCTTGACAAAGCTGTCAGCTTTGTTCGATCAGGACTTGGAGCTAATCTCACCTCCTACAAGGGAAAAAAAAAAAGCGGAAGGGAAAGGAATTCCATTGGTGCATAAGGATACTAGATTAAGATTTTGCGAGGACCATAGGTGTCATGGACTCAGGGGTGAATCGGGGATAAAGGTTGAAGACGAAGAAAGAGGAGGGAAGATGGGAAACGAATAAAAAGAAACAAGAACAAGAAAGGAAAATAACCAAAAGTAAGAGAGAGAAAAAGAATAAAAGAATGGTACAATTTTGGCTTACCTACAAAGAGGGATAGCCATCTTGTTTATATTAATGAAGTAAATTTACAAAAAGAATTAAGAATCTACAATATAGTAAAAGAACTAAAATCAAAGATAACATCCTAAATTAACGGATCCTAATTTCTTAATATAGATTATTTCCAATACTTTCCCTCAAGTTGGGACAAAGATATCGATCAACCCCAACTTGACAATTGAAAACTTGAGCAGAGATGATTCCACTGGCTTTAGTGAATATGCCTACACTCTAATTAGATGAAGAGACAAAAAAGGGAGTCAAAGTGTCTGCTCGAACTTTTTCTCCAATAAAATGAATGTTCACTTCTATATGTTTAATCCGTTCATGAATGACTAAATCTGAAGCAAGCAGATGGGAAAACTTGTTGTCACAAAATAATAGAGATGATCATTTTTTCTTAAAGCTCAGCTCAGCAAGAATAGATCAAAGTCAAAATATTTTACAAGTGCCCTATGTCATAATGTCTCAACTCGGCATAATCAGATATACCGACCATTATAATGTTGACATGTGCCGTTTTTCTTGACAAAGCTGTCAGCTTTGTTCGATTAGGACTTTGAGATAATCTCACCTCCTACAAGGAAAAAGAAAAAAATAAAGAGGAAGGGAAAGGAATCCCATTGGTTGGCTTGAGAGCAATGGGTCAGTGCTTATGTTGAGAAGTATAGATTTTGTAAGAGTCATAGGTGTCGTGGACTCGGGGGGTGACTCGGGGATAAAGGTTGAAGAGGAAAGAAACAGGAGGGAGGACGGGAAAAGGATAAAAAGAAACAAGAACAATAAAGGAAAAGAACTAGAAGAGAGAGAGAGAGAGAGAGAGAGAAAGGATAAAAGAATTATATAATTTCGGCTTACCTACTAAGAGGGATAGCTGTCTTATTTATATTAATGGAGTAAATTTACAAAAAGAATTAAGAATCTATATTATAGTAAAAAAATATCAAAGATAACACCATAAATTAATGGATCCTAATTTCCTAATAAGATTATTTTCAATACTCTTCCTCAAGCTGGGACAAAGATATCAATTAAACCAAACTTAAGAATTGCATACTTGAACAGAGATAGTCCCACTAGCTTATTGAATATGCCTGCAGTTTGATCATATGAAGAGACAAAAGAGGGAGTCAAAGTGCTTGCTCGAACTTTTTCTCCAATAAAATAAATGTCCAATTCTATATGTTTAATCTGTTCATGAAGGACTAAATCTGAAGCAAGCAAATTGGTAACATGTTGTCACAAAATAATAGAGATGATCATTTTCCTCAAAGCCCAGCTCAACAAAAATAGATTGAAGTCAAAGTATTTCACAAGTGCCATGTGCCAAAGCTCGATACTCTGCCTCAGCTAAAGATCGGGATTTCCATTATATAAGATGATGACCATAAAAAGTACATAAACTAGATGTAGAACGTTGGTCAGTTTTAAATCTAGCATAATCCACACTAGTAAAATATTAAAGTCCAGATTAAGTACCAACAAAGAGGAATAAACCAAGACTGGGATAGGTCTTCAGATACCTCAAGATATGACAGACTGCATCCAAATGAGCCTTACGAGAAGCATGCATAAACTAACTGACTACACTTACTGCAAAAGTCAGGTCTAATCTAGTAATAGTTAAGTAAATCAGTCGACCAACCAGACGTTGATATATAGATGGATTAGAGAGTAACTCTCCAGATTCAGTGGAAAACTTAATATTCGAATTAATCAAAGTAGATGCCGGTCTATACCCTAACATGCTGGTATCCTCAAGGAGATCAAAAGTGTACTTTCTCTGTGAAAGAGATATTCCACGATGAAAACAGGCAACCTCAATACCAAGGAAGTATTTAAGGGGGCCCAAACCCTTAATATCAAAAACTCTGCCAAAGTCATGTTTTACCTGAGCAATGCTTGATGTATCATCTCTAGTAGGAATAATGCCATCAACATATACTAATAAATTAATACGACGACCATCAAGGCGTCTCCGAATAAAACATGTGTGGTCAGAGTGACATTGGGTAAAGTCTATAGACAAGATAACATAACTAGACCGACTAAATCATGCCCTGGGTGACAGTTTCAATCTATAAAGAGACTTACAGAGGCGATATACTTTCACAGAATACTCCCCCTCAGCCCGAAAACCCGGCGGAGGATCCGTATAAATGGTTTCAAGTAAGTTATCCTGAAGGAAGGCATTCTTTACAATTGGTGAAGAGGCCAACCATGAGAAGCTGCCAAGGATATAAGAAGACGAATAGAAGTCAATTTCGCAACAAGAAAAAAGGTAGCACTAAAGTCTTTACCGGGAACCTGGGAAAAGCCTATAGCCACGAGACAGGCCTTATACCGATACACAAAACCATCAGCTAAATACTTCACAATGAAGACCCACTTACACCCCACAGTTTTTTCACCAACGGGTAGAGGTACAAGTTCCCAGGTACAATTAGTTTCTGAGGCATCTATCTTTGTTTTCATGGTGGTGACTCACTGTAGATTCTGGAGAGCTTCATACACAACTAGGGAATTTGCAAAAAAGCGATCTTTTCAAGGAATGTATGGTAGTAAGCTAAAATATCATCATAAGAAACATACTGAGAGATAGGATAGTTAGTACTGCTAAGCCAACCATAACGGAAGGGGGTTTGCGAGTACGAGGAGGATAATGAGGAGGAGAGAAAATACCGGAACCTGGGTCCAAACAGATCTCTGACAAAGGAGGCTAAGAGCGAGGGCGACGAGAATACGTCTGCAAAGAGGCAAAAGGCCCTTGTAATGAGGGAGATATCGGTTCCATCACGGAAGGGAGTTAAAAATGGGAACCGGGCGAGCATTCAAGAAGGGGTCCACTATGGAAGTAAAAGGGACTGAGTCTTGTAAGACGGACATAGAACTATAAAAAGGAATATCCTCACAGAAAGTGACATCAAGAGGTGAAACGTGTGGCGAGACACGAAATAATAGCAACGATAATCTTTGGACATAGCAGAATAACCCAAAAAGATACATCTAACAAATTTATTATCTAATTTAGTACGAGTCGGACGACGATTTTGAACAAAACAAGTACACCCAAACACTTTATGGAGAAGAGAAAATAATGTACGATCGGGCTAAAGAACTTGAAGAAGGGCCAAACTATGTAAGGTTCAACTAAGAGTGCAGTTAAGAAGATAAACCGTAGTAAGGACAACCACATGCCAATAAGACTTAGGTACATGCGTGCCACAGAGGAGACAACGAACAACAGACACAATATGACGATTCTTGCGTTCTGCAATACCGTTTGTTCGGAAGTACAAAGATAGGTAAGTTGTTGGAGGGTACCCTATTCGGTAAGGTAGGAACGGAAAGCATCAGAAATGTACTCACCACCATTATAAGCTCGTAATTAGGTAACAACTACATCAAACTGGATTTTGACTATTTGGATAAATTTGACAAATATGGGTAACACATCATATTTTCGTTTTAGTAAATACACCCATGTGCAATGAGAATGATCATCAATAAAAGTTAAATAATAATGATGTCCAGACAAAGCAGTAACCGAGGAGAGTCCCCATACATCCGAACGAATAAGATAAAAAATACCAGACATACGCTGCATTTGGGGAATATACGTAGTGCAGGTATGTTTAGAAAGTTCACACACCACACATTGAAATTTATGATTTTTACATGCTTTCAAAAATGACAAAAATAACAAACGAAAATACTAAAAATTCACTTATCCTAAATGGGCATGCCAAAGATTTAAATTTTGACGAGAAAAAACGAAAGATGGAACTTCGCCAAGACAGAAGCTTGAAGACTTGAGAGGGGTGGCTCTCCAAAGTAGTGCAGCCCAACACGCTTACATACCTTGCCAAAAATCTTCTTCGAAGTCAGGTCCTGAAGCAAACAATGTCTTGGTAGGAAAATGACAGCACAATTAAGATTTTTAATAAAACAACTAACAAAGAGAAAATTAAAGGTAAAATTAGGAACATGAAGAACAAAGGCAGGGGTAATGTTAGGAGATAAGGATACAGCACCCTTATGACGAATAGTCGAGGTGGAGTCATCAATAAGGCAGACAGTATGATTCACAGAAATAACAGGGACAGAAAATAAAGACAACTCACCAGTCATATGATCATTGACTCTAGGATCCACAACCCAAGTAGGTTTGTTAAACTGAACATGTAAAACAATGGGAATATTAGAAAAGTAAAAAATTGATAAATGTCAAAGTAGCAGTAGGAGTGGAGGTGCCCTAAGCTCGAGCAGTGAGGGAGCCAAGTTGCTCCTAAAGTTGACCAATCAAAGTTTGAAGTCGGCTAAAATCAGGTAAGACAAGAGGTTTAGGATTGGCAACATTCTCAACAACGACTGTAGTGCGAGAGGACATAGAACCAGAGAGACGTTTCCGAGTGAAGCGTTGCTTTAATTCAAGCTGAAGTTTAAAGCAACGAATCTTAGTGTATCCTACTTCACCACAATTATAACAAACAACTTTTCCAGTTGAGGCACAAGACCTAAAAATAGCAGCAAGGATCATCTGATCAAGCATAACTAGAGGTGCATAGGCAGGGGAGGAACAGATTAGAGTAACCGTCGTCAATGCTCCTCGCCATTAATAGGAGAAAAGGCCTCATATAAAGAAAGAATAGGTGGGGTGTTCAAAATTTGAATGCGGAGAGATTCAAATTCAGGTTTCAAACCCATGAAGAACTAATATGTATGTCGACGAGCGAGCCGTTTAATCATGAGAGAAGCTGCCTTAGCCAGAAAATCACTTAATGGCTCATATTGAGCCAACTCTTCCTATCGAGATTGTAAGTACCCAAAAAATTTAACCACCGAGAAAAATAAACCTTCTTGGGAGGCATGAGAAATATCTTGATAGAGTTAAAAAATGCGAGCATCGTTCAAGCATGTGCATACATCTGTGTCAATGCAGGATGTAGACATGAACATATTCTAGACATGTTCCTCTATAGAATTGAAGACCCAACCCATGATGGTGTAATTATCAATATCCCACTGAACACTCTTAGGTTCGTTCTCCGGGTGTAACTTCTCAGCTTTCAAAAACCAGCAAGATTTTCCTTTTCCCCTAAGAAAGAGACGAAAAGATCAGCTCCAAGCAACAAATTCCTTTTCATTCAACAATACATTAGTAAAACGATGAGCCGGTGCATGTTGGGAAAGAGAAATATCCGATGGGAATGTCCTAGAGACAACCTTATCACTATAGTTAGTCATATCGTCCAATATACAGATGCAAAACGACCAGAACAGTAGATAGCCGGATAAGCGACAAAACCAAGAACAATGCTACCGGAACAAAAATGGTAGCTCTAAACAGGTACGAAGACAACAAAATAATTATTTACCACATTTGCAAATCACATATCGAAGATGGTATGTGATACATTACCAAATCAAGTTGAAAAGACAAAAAAAGGAACCAAGTCAGCAAACAGGTTTGTCGAACCAGAGATGTTCAACTAGTAGATGCGAGCCAGCGAACTAGAGGCGGTTGAAGGCTGCGAACAAAAGGTGTCGAGTTCAAATTGGCATGCGCAGCTCGAGCATGCCAAAAATGGGAAGCGACAGCACTGAGGCTGCGAATCAGAGGCAGTTAAAGGTCGAAGTGCTCGCGAACTAGAGGCTAGGGTTTTTGGTCGGCGATGGAGGGGCATCTAGGGTGTTTGGTTGGCAAAAAGGGACGTTGGCCAAAGGTTGTTGATGGCAAGAAGGGCTAGCAACGGGTCTGAGGGTTTTGGTTGCGATGCAGGTGAGTGGCTAGGGTTTTAGTAGACGGAAGGGAAGGAGAGCAGAGAAGTGGTCGTCGGCGAGGCAGTGGATCGGCGGTGGGTGATCAACGGCGCAAAATTGGTTGCCGGAAATGAAGGGGTGGCTAAGGTTTTGGTCGACTAGGGTTTTTAAGGCAAGAACAGATTTTTTGTCTGAATAGAAATTGGCTCTGATACCAAAAATAATAAAAGAATTGTATAATTTCGGCTTACCTATAAAGAGGGATAGCCATCTTATTTATATTAATGGGACAAATTTACAAAAAGAATTAAGATTCTACAATATAGAAAAGAAATAAAATCAGAGATAACATAATAAATTAATGGATCCTAATTTCCTAGTGTAGATTATTTCCAATAAGAATGAAGGTGGGTCGCTAGGTACTACCGTGCATCCTAGGAAGGGGGGGGGGGGGGGTTTGTTGGGAAAAAATGAAAAGAAAAAAAATTGGAGTGAAACATCAAATCTGGAAACAACTAGATGCGGCCAAACAGCTTGGGACTTTATGCCAAAGAAATGGTTTGATTCGGTGTGATAAGATCTCTCTACTTACGGTTCACTCCACAGGTTTTTTTTTCTTATCTCAAAAATAACTCTATCCCATGTAGAATTCAATTTTGAGGTTATTTGGATCTAATTTTAACCCTAGAATGATGAACAGGATAAAGTGATGAATGAAGACCAACGTGGTCAATTTTACAACCCCACCCTCCCAAAATAAAAACCCATCAAGCCATTGTTGTTTTAGGAATTCCAGCACCAATGTTCTACGAATCCTATGCCCTACAATTTTTGTAATTGAAACAATTTTGGTCCTTTCCCTCCTACAAATCCTAAAGCCTTTCTTCTCTCTTTTAGAATTCTAACCCCAGACACTTCCCATCACTATAACCCATCACGAATCCAATCACAAGGAGCCTTAACCCACGTTTCGCAGCAGTGTCCCAAGTTAATATGCTTGCATGCATAAATCTGGTCTCAGATTATTTGTTTAGTAATATTAATGAGGCAATCTTATGGGATTTGTTTGGTTAGTGAGAGAAAGAGAAGGCAATGCAAAAAAATCATTTTCCTCTGTTTGTTACAATGAGATACCAGATGGGAAAACAAAATTGATGAAAAGTAAGGGAAAGTATGAAATTCTTTAGCTTTCAATTTCCCTTCTCTTTTCTTTATTTATGAGCCTCAAACCATTTCTTGGACATTCAATGTTTGAAATTTTATTTAACCATGGAAGAAAAGAAGCAAATCATTTTTCCTTATGATTTTTGTAGTCAATTGTTAAAAATAAACATAGCCTAATGGGCAGGCGTGTAATGTTGTGAATTCATTCATCAGTATTTCAAATACACATGAAAAGCTTTCCCATGAAAAAATAGAAAAACTTCAACATCAAGGCAAACAGATTTTAATTTTTGGTTGACGTTAAAGAAAGAACTCTAAGATAAGAAGTATGACCAGAGGTGCAAGGTGAGCATCTCTTGATTCCTTAATTTAACTCCCAAAATATAATTCAGCACAAACGAGCACAAGCTACAAAACCATAAAAATCTCAACTTACTGGTGGGGTGATTTCTGGTAAAGTTTGCGTGTGAGAGAGCACAAATTTGCCGGATGATATTGGGCAGGACGTCTTTTCACAAATACTATGACTTTCCGAATGGACTTTTATCCCAAAATATGAAACGTCCAGAACCATTTTCCCTCCAGTTAAGGCCTGATCTGCATGAAGATGGAGAGTACTTATTGATGAAACAAGAAGGAATTTCTCTAAGCTATGAGAACACAATTGTCTTCTGCTATTCAACATGGTCCGCCACTGACTCAGTCATCTCCCATTCACACACTCACCCACACAATTGCATATATATCAACTGAAAGAAATAATTTTCCCAATAGAGCTATCAAACATTCATAACCAGCAAGAAATAAAAGACAGTACTCAGGTCTCGGGCACGTTTCCTCAAAGGGAGCCCCTATTGCCGGAAAATATTGCATTGAATTGCCCTGGCAGCACCTGGGTGTGCTCTAGCAATATGGCTGTGTTTTCTTGAATTGAGGTGAAGAAAAGAAACTTCAAGTGCAACATAGGTTAAATGCAAGATGATATGAAAAGAGGATCTAAAGTTATTACAATGCTAATAATTTATCACCTGTATGGAAATCACATGTTTATAAATCTAGTTATGCCGTAATGGTGCCAAGGATGCTAAAATTATCCTAAACACTGGAAAAAAATATCCTCTATATCTTGGATAAATGCTGTAGTTTAAGATTCACTAACTAAAATTTTTTATCACCATTGGAAGCACCTCAAGGTCCTCAGACTGATTCCTGAAGGTTAGTAGGGGGAAAAAGAAAGAAAAGGATGGGTTAGCCATCTCTTAATAGATGGGATTATTCCAAAGAAATGCAAGATCTTGGACATCACATTTGCCAATGAACAATTATACCAAAGAAAGATCAATTGAATTTGCAAACGAGATTCCTAATGAAATTGACAATAAAAATAGTAGCAAAGGCATTGGAAAGTTTCAATTATATTTTGGGATTCTATAAAAATCTTGCTTGGCACTATCAATTATTTTTCCAAATATTAAGTGATTGAAAGTCAGGCAGCAACTTGGAATGGTTAAACCTAAGAAATCTGAGCCCAGCCTGACTTGTTTTAGTGCTTCGACAAATTTTTTCATCCAATGGACCAGGTTCTTGAGACAAATTAAAACGCAACAAGTGGGTAACCCAAATCAACATAAACCTAATTTTTATAAAATAAAACATACATGCATACATACATATATATATAAGGTGTGTTAGCCCCAACCCTTGGTAAATAAAATATATTTCTTATAATTATCAATAATTGGATCCTCCACAAGGGATAAATTTCGACCCCCCCCCCCAAAAAAAAAATGTAATGT
>JAULJZ010179653.1:9214-22700 GCA_032270985.1 Heliamphora pulchella
AAACAATTTGCCCAAACGGGGCCAAAGTGATACACGATTATTACGAGGGATGGTTAATTTGTCCGTTAACGGCGAGAGGTCGGTTAATTTGTCGGTTTTGCAGACATGTCACGTGCCATGCCGTATTGGGTAGGGCCATACAGTTCGAATCAAACGATGACGTACTATAATTTCCGTTGACACGTAGGTCTTAATTCTGAACTGAAGTTGGTTGGTAAAACCATTTTGTGAAAAGGGCACTCAATAGTTCTTTGTGTAATTAAGCCTCCGTTTTGGCTAATTTTTTTTTAATTAGTTTTTTTGGCTTAAAAATTAAAAAAAATTAATTAATTTGATTTATTAGATTTTATTTTTCACTTTTTTATCAATTTTTTTACATAATTTGATATTTATTTTTTAAAAAAAAAATCAAAAAATTTAAAAGTCACTAAATAAAATTAATCCAAACACAGGTTAACTGTATTCATCATAAAAGTGTTTTTTTAGCATAATTGATATGATTGATGGAATAACCTATTCATTATGTTTTAAAAGTCGGATTAAGCTTCCATTTGAATTAAAAGCACAAAATATATAAAAAAAAAATTGATTATGAAAAAAAAACTAATGAAAGGTTTTTTTATTATTCATGAGAAAAAACAGAGTGTTATTGTTTTTATCATATTTGCTTAATAATAATTAATAAAAGGAAGAACAATATTTAATATTTATTTACTTTTACAATTTTTTATATTAATTTAAATTAAAATAAATTATATTCATCTCTCTCAAAGTTAATTGAAAATACTGTTGTGGGCTAATCACAGCACGAGGTGTTGTGAGGGCAAATATTTTTTATTTAAAATTTCAAAATTTAATTAGAATCGTTTATTATGTTGAACTCATTGAGTATGTAACCTCTGTAAAAAAATCAGATCAATCGAAAATTATTAGTCATATGATGTGAATATATTTGTTTGATAGTTTATTCTCAAAATATTATAAACTAATTAATTTTTTTAAAACAAACATACTTTGATAAGATATATAGTGATGTTCGATTGATCTGAATTTTTTTATGATAATTATCTACTCAATGAGTTAAATATAATAAACGATTTTAATTAAAATTTGAAATTCCGAATAAAAGAAATTTACCCTCTCAATACTCCTGTTGTGGTTAGCTCACAAGGTACCCAACTCCAGTTTGTTTATTTGAAATTTATTTTTTATGTTAAATTTAGGAAAGTTTGATTTGGAGTTTATTTCTCTCATCTAAATAAATTAACGATTAAAATTAATTCAATATTTACTGTTGTGAGTGACGTGGCACGTGTGTTTTGGTAATAATAAATAGGTTAAAAAACTTACATGTTTTTTTCCTAAAACTTTTCTTAAGTAAAAATGTTTTTGATAATTAGAAAACATTTTACTAGAATTTTTGTAAAGAGTATTATTTTTTACAAAAAAGAAATCAGAAAATATTTTTAAAATTAGTTTACGAAATAAATTCTCATTATTGATTGAACGTAAAAATGAAAATAAAAATGATACTAAATAGGAAATGTCTAGGAACACATACCCGACCACATAATAAATAGTCTCAACCATTTACATGGATGTGAAACCCACAATATATTTAAGTCTTATATGTACATAAATGACTGAAATTATTTTTATAATTGATTTTGTGATTAATTTTTAGGTTTTGTTTGGGCTAAATATTCAGAATTTTGTTTATTTGTCTTTTTTGAACTTTTTTTATTTTTTAACATGCTTTTTTTATTTTTTTAAATCGTCTCGATAAGATAAACCCAAAACGTAAAATATTTTGATTAAAAGATGAAAAAAGTTCATTAAAGACGAAAATTTATTTATAAAATTTGACCTATTAGCTTATTTTGGTCTTTTATGAACTTTTTTTATATGTTCATTAAAACTTTTTTACTTTTTCAGCTTGTCTCGATGAGAGGAATCAAAAAATATAATAATTTAATTAAATAATAAAAAAAATCACTAAAGATAAAAATAAACAAAGTTAAATAAGTAAATAAGCAATTATTCCAAACAGGGTCATGTGTACGTAACAAAGTCACACTAAGGCCTTGTTTGGCTCTAAATTGAAGTCGAGCTATGAGCTATTTTTGTCTAAAGTTAAAAAAAACTACCAAATAAAAATATTTTCTCTGTGCATATTGATTTAAAATCACTTTTTAACTAATCAAATTTTGTCAAATTTTGTTTTGCACATCTGCAGGTTGTTCAATTTGTTTTCTCCCTCACCATAGAGGAAATAAGTAAGGTTGAAAACAAAAAATCTAACTTCAATTCAATTACCAAAAAAAATAGGCCCAAATAAACGGTAGTTGCTTGGCCACATTTCTCGGAGGAAAAAGATGGAGGGGAAATCGAAGAATCATTAAAGTAAATCAGAGATGGTATGGAATCGGTAGTTCGGTGCTCTTGTAGTTTCATATGATAAGTTCTCGTGGTGCTCCCGTCTAATATGGTGACTCATATTTGTTGGGTGATTAAGAGATAAAAGATGATCCACATTGTGTAGGTTACGATTATTTATTTACCGAAAGTACCACGTAGGATCGCCTATATGGTACTCTGAGAGTATTTAATAATTTTTTTGTAACTAGACAACATTCATGGGACTGCCATTTTTTATCTTAAAAAATTATATATTTTTCTGTCTTAATGCATTAATTGTTGATGAATCATATGAAAATCTCGAAAAATAAAAATCTCAAAATATCAATAATACTATAAATCCAAGAAAATTACTCAAAAAGTTATTTAGAATTCAAAATTAATAGTTCGAATTCACTCATCACGACTCACACAATACACAGTTAAATTTTAATAATTTATTCTTAATATATTAAAACAAAAGAATATATAATTTTTTAGACAAATAATTTTTTTTTATCAAATTCATGACATAGAGAATGAAAATCTTGGCATCACAAACATGGAAATCAAAGAACAGGGGGTGATCTGTCCACATGATTTGCCCTTTTATTCCTTTCATTATTGTTCCCAAAGTGTTAAAATTCTAGGGACATGACATGGCATGGGTTGTCTACAGCTAGGTTTGCTTTCCCATGTGACCATTTTTTTGTGTCTTTATTTTTGTTCATAATACCAAGTTGTTCTATCCTTTGGCATCTCATACAATGGTTCTGTTTGGGTAAATTTATTTATTGGCTTATTATTTTATTTTAATTATAAATTTATTTATTTAATTTATTGGTTTATTTTTGTTTATTTTTATTTTTTTAAAATTTTTTTTATATTTTAATTAAAATTTTTATTTTTTCAAATCGTCTCAATAAAAGGAGTCTAAAAAGTATAATAGTTTGACTAAATAAATAAAAAAATTTACTAAAAACGAAAAATTAACTTAATCAAATAAACAAATAAACAAATAAATAAATCAATCAATTTCCCAAGTTTTACCCTGGTTTGGAATCTTTTAAAAATTAAAATTTTAAAAAAAAAGCTTTTTTAAAGAGAAAAACTTATATTGATTGGAATAAAGTAATTTTTTAGTTTTTAAGAATGTTTAGTATATATATATTTTTTTGTTAAAATATTTAATTATGGTTTCATTTTTTATTTTTAAGCTATAATATTTTAGATGACTTATAATTTTTTCTTTCGGAGAGTATAATTATTTTTTTATATTTGAAGTATAAATGTCATTTCATACAATAAAAGAATTCGATTGTTTGGAATGTGCGCATAGGTTTTCTTCTTTAAAAAGGGAAAAAAAGAAAAATAAATAAATAAATAAGCTTTTAAAACAAACTAAATAATATAATTTAAAAGTTGATTTTTAAGCTAAAAGCGTAAAAAAAAATGTAAATCCAAACTAACCCTTAATATGGAGATAAGTAATTAAAATTGAACTGAAAAAATATATATACGAGGGTTATTATTTCAAATTTTGTTTTCTTAAATAATTTTATTTATTTATTTATTTATTTATTTGCGCTGAATTAAATTATTAATCTCTTTTATTAGTGAAAAATAATTTGGAATACATGGGATTACTTCTATTATACCTTGTTAGTATTATTTATTCTCACTCTGATTTATCTTTTTTACTTATTAATCGATTAAAAGTAATGTTTTAACTGTTATTATATTTTTTATTTCAACTTAATCAAACACAATACAAATCACATTATATCTATATAATAAAATAACTCATACTTTTCAAAAATATTCTTCATAAAAAAAAATATCTTATATGACTAAAATGTCTCATGTTTTACTCTCTCCCTTCACACAAACTCACATGCATCTATATAATAAAAATATTTTATACTTTAAAAAAAGGTAAATTACATTTACTTCCCTTAAAATTTAAGCTTATTTCAAAAATCTCTACCGAGATTATTAAAATGATACTGACTTCCCCTGTCAAACTTATTGAGTGATCGTCGTTAACAAAAAATAATTTTTTATTATTTTACCTTTACAATAATAAAATTGCAACCCTCGTTTAGACCTTAATGTATTCGTATCCCCGCCTCTTCCACCAGCGCTCTCCTAAAAACTAAGCAAGTTTCATCCAAGAGGAAGAGAAGAGAAATGGGGATGAGTCGTTGTCCTCTCGTGGCAATGGCATGGCTAGATAAGATAGCGGCGGCGGCGATTCGAATTAGGATGGTGATTCGAATTAGGATGCCGTTTATCTTCCTCATCTCAATTTACCAAGTAAATATAATTTACGGATTATTACTCTACTCTTTTTTTTCTACAACAACTCAGCTACAAATAGTATATGTTAGACCGAATAAATTATTGTTTATTCAAAAACACGGTGAATTTTATACTAATACTTGATATGAAGCTCATCATACTTATAAGTATTCTAGAAACTCTTCAACCAACAAAATCATCTTGAAATCAACAAATTCATATGAATCAAAGTAGGAAGTCGGTTCAATCAACATGCCCCAATTAAGTGTAAATTTGAGACAAGTACTTATTCTCGACGAACAATTTTTTATCTTGGGGTATCTTTCAAAACCACACATTTACATCACACAAAGAATGAAATGAACGGTTGGTATAAATTTGAGAGTAAATTGTTTTTTTTTTCTTTTCAGAATAATATGATTCAATTAAGTGTGTACATGACATTATTATTTATCTAAACTAGACTAAAATCATTAGATGGATTTTTAAAGAAGAAAAACTTAATCCAATCATATAAATTTCAATCTTAAAATGCATGTTAGTGTTGATTAGAATCTAATTGTTGGGATTTCATTTTTAAAAAAAGCTAACGACCGCCCACTAAATAGTGAATAAGAACACTATGAGATTGAAGTCTTACTATCAAGAGTTTACCAAAAGTTAAACTCTTGATAATAAGAATTCAATCTCACAGTGTTGTTATTTACCGCTCAATAAACAGTGATTAGCATAACTATTTTTTTTAGTATCAGGAATCTTGTTGAGCTTATTAGCTTGCTATTTCCCAATGCAATAGGCATGCTTGAGAGGGTTGATTCTGAATTCAATGAGAGAGAATTTATGACTGGTAAATGAATTTATGTCCATGCTTAACTGTTACTTATCAAAAAAAAAAAAATGGAAACAAAAAAAAATTCTAATAGCTTGTTTGTTTCGAGAGATGAGAGACCGGATAGGATTGGACAAAAATATGTGAGCCTCATATATTTAGTTTTTATTTATCTGAACTTCTAATCCCGCATGTGTATCGCATGATTAAAACTAATAATTCGACGAATACCGGATAAGATTGAACAAATTGTGGGCTCCACATATTTAGTTTTTGTCTCTCTAGACTTCTAATCCCGCATTTGTATTGCGGGATTAAAACTAATAATTCGACGAATATCGAATTACTAATACCTCATTCATAATAATAATAATACAAGAGCTCCCTTAGTATTATTAGTACCAAGTTTCAAATTATCTTCCCACTTTATCTAACAGTAAAAAATAACTATATAAATCTTATCTCATTTTTTGTCCCACCATTACCAAACATAACCTAATTGTTTTACTGTACACGTAATTCATTCCATAATCTCCTGATATTAAAAAAATGTGTGAGTATTATTTATCTCTCCTATCCTATTTAATCACATCCGAAATACCGAACTAGCCCTAAAGGTTGACAATGGACATGGAAATGAAAGCCTAATTTACTCCTAAAATCTGAAACAAATACTATCAACCATGAACGTTTAATTAATGCCATCTCCAACGGTGGTTTTAACGAGCACGCTTGTCAAATTTTTGCACATTTTAAACAATTTTTTGCATTTGTATTGTCTCCAATGGTGAAATTAAGTTTTGTTTTAAAGTTTTGTCAGATTTGAAGTTTGTCAGCATTGCTTTTATTTTTTTTTACTAAATATATTTATTACAAGTATTGTATATTTGTACATAATGTATAGAGGCTTGTACAATAGGTGTACTAAGCAAAGAAATAAATACATTTAAAAGTTACCCAAATACTTTTTTTTTTTGATCAAATAATATATTTTTTAATTTTTTTACCACAAAAGTTAACATCTTACTAACTGCAACACTAGAGCACATATATACTAATAACTTAATAACAACATAACACACAAAATTGAGTTTTACTTTTTACATTTTTTTTATCATATAACACACTTTTTAACATCACCATTGAAGATGGCGGATCAAAAAATGGAATCTGGTGAATGTAACAGCTAAATGACAGAATGAATGAGGGTAAATATGTTCTTCCTGTACAAACAAGATTTAGAATTGTCTGACCAGGAACGTGTATTTCAAGAACGTATAAAAAATATTTATTAGATTTATAAACATTTATTCTCATAAACAATAATCAAACTAAATCAAATTAAACTAAACTAAGTTTTTATCCTAATTAATTGGAATCGGCTACATGAGTTCGTTTATGCCATTTTATTTTGTTAAGAGTCATATCTTCAATTAATTTTAATATGTTCATATTCTTTCTTTTATTTATTCTCATAAATAATCAGAAATATAAAATCTTTTTTATGAGATTTCAGCAAATAATGAAGTGTGAAGCAGGAAAAACATATTTATTCTCATAAATATTTTTTTTATGAGAATAATAATGGAGTGTGATATCAGCCAAAAACTTGAATCTCATATGATTTCTAGAATTGGAAATACAGATAAGCAAAGAAAATCAGTTGATTTCAAATAGGGATGGCAATTTTACCGTGTTTACTTTGCCCCCGCTTGCTTCCTCCCGTTTTATACGGGTTTTTCTCGCATCCGTTAGGTAACGGATAGAGGATAGTATTTACAATTTTTATCCGATTTTTTCCTATTCTGTCCCTAATTAAATAAATTAAATATATTTAATATATAAGCATATGTATAAATTTTATTTTTTAACAATATAATAGAACTAAAATACAATAATATTATGACCAACATGGGAAAAAGGAAAACACACCCCATCCCAAACCCGCGCATCCCAATCCCAAACCAACCACGTTGTCATTCATAATTTCGAAGGCTAAACTTGTATGACCAACATGGAATTGATTACACAGGTTTTTAGTATTTCAAAACTTATAGGGAATAACAAAATATGATTATCTAGCAAAACACAGAAGAGTCTAATTAGACCAAGAAGAAACATGTAGAACAGAGGAAGTGTGATAT
Organism: Heliamphora pulchella; assembly: GCA_032270985.1. NCBI lineage: Eukaryota > Viridiplantae > Streptophyta > Magnoliopsida > Ericales > Sarraceniaceae > Heliamphora > Heliamphora pulchella. The sequence continues at coordinate 16,886 of JAULJZ010179653.1, forward strand.
CATTAAGCTTGCATGCCTTTAGCAAAATACATTGAAAGGAAGATATCAATAATTGATATGAGCAACTAGATTATAGTAACAATCTGGGTAGAACCAAGTAGTTTCGACACCAAGAATGTTGAGATTACATCAACAAACAGGACAAAACCTAAGTACAAAAAACTCTCTTTTTTTTTTATAATTTAAGATGTTCGGATCAGTTTATATGCACTTCAATTAGTTTTTGGGAGATCAATTTCGCCATCCACTTCCAAATATCTCAATTAAAATCGAGATAAATTCTCGTATGAATTGGTCCTAAAAATTTAATAACACCTAAGAGATTTTAAACTTGAGACTTAAAAAGGAACAAACTCTTAAATTCAAAGTCGCAACCACAAAATTAACCCCTTGGAATTAAGTATAAATAACTTGTAAAGCCCGAGTAAACAACCAGTCACAAAGTTACTAAAATTAACATTTCTAGCCAAAAAAAATTAATTTATCGAAAAAAATACACACACACTAATAGAAAAGCTATAAAAAAAACAATCATTTGTTTAGCAAAAAAGTGTCCAAAAGAAAAATTCCCAAACCAATTGACCAACAAAAAAACCCTAGATCAGGATCAAAATCACCAAAATTTCCAGATATGTATAATAAAAAGTATACTATTTTTTAAAAATATATAAAATTATCATATATAAAAAAACAAAAATTTTTAAAAATTAACAAGTTTTTAGATTTCGAAACAAGACTTCTTAACTTCTTTTCGAAAAAGTGGTTGGTGCCCCCACCTGTCGAACCAGGGACCTGAAAAGCGTCAATGGCGCCATTTAAGGGGTAAAAGCTCGAGAGAGAGAAAGAGGGAATCTTCATTGATGAGGGGATGGGAGAGAAGGATTCATTGTCATCATTAAGGTCTGTCTGAATTAAGAACCGCCTTTTCTCCCATTTGCATGTTTTCACTTTCTTTTTTTTTCAGTAGTATAAAAGGGGTCCCTCTGACCCCCTCTCTGTTGGAATAATTATTCGGTATTTTTCGAATATTGGTTGTCAAAATTACGATTATTAATTTATAAATTATAATTTATAATAAAAATTATAATTTATAATTAAAATAAAAAATAATTATAAATTAAAATAAAAATTGTGAATATTTAAAAAAACTTATAACTTATAGCTAAAATTAGTAGCAAGAAGCAAAATACTATTAGCGAAAATTATGAGTATTTAAAAAATATACTAACTTGTAGTTAAAATTAGTTACTTATAGAAAAAAAATAATTATGATTGATAACAGAAATTATGAGTATTTAAAAAAATTATAATTTATTGCTGAAATAGTAACAAAAGTTAAAAATTACTTATAGGCCATGACTGGCAACTTAATTTATTTGACTTTTTGGCTAAAAATATAAAAAATTAACCTTGCCTGTTTGGCAAAAAAATAAAAAGGTAAAAAATTAAAAAGTTAAAAAATCAAATCATAACACAAATTTTTAAAATATTCAAATCAAACTCCCATCACTTTTAAAATATAATAATATCCCTTATTCATAACTTATTTACTCTTACTAACAACTACATTCAATTATTAATATCAAATATATAAAAGGATAAAATTATAAATTTTGAATAAAAAGCGAAAAAATTAACTTTTTACCAAAATAATTAACTTAAAAAAATTAATTTAAAAGCTAAATTACCAAACAAATTACTTTAAACTCGATTTAATTTTTTTATAACTAAAAATACAATAAAAATAAAAAAATTAAATTTTAAACTAATTACCGATTGGGTTATAGTAATTTACCCAAATAACTTTTATAGCATATTTTTATTTGTCGAATATATGAGGTTGGCAATGTCGCCGCGTGGTTACCTAATAATTTTTCCTGTATTGGGTGGTACTAATAATTACCCATTTGTGTGTCATCCAAACAAGGACTTGCCCCCCTTGGCTTGTCTTCCTTGTTATCCTTGGTGGAGTAATGATCCTCTGAGCAGGCTCAGGCATGCCTCATGTTCCTGCTGCATGGGGTTCCGAATTTTGGGCACGCCATTACGTTAAGGGTACATTTGGATGGTGTGTTAATCAAAACAAAATCAATTTCCTTCCAAAAAAAAAGAAAAGGAAAACTCTTCAAAAATTATTAGGCGATTGCAAATTAGAGTTCTTTTGCCATCCTTCAGAATTTTACCAAAAAGTGATAATGAACGAAATTAAAAGTAATAAAAAATTTTATTACTTCGATAGAAATTGAAACCGAGTACAAAGATTACAAACTATTTTTATGAACTAAAAATTAAAAACGTATAAAAAAAATTACGAGAGAAATAAAATTACAAGTAAATATAAAAATAAAAAGATAGGCAGTTTGTCGGTGTGTGAAAAGTCCTATTTTCTTGTGTAAATGACTAATTTTTTATAAATTAATTTGTAATTGCTTCTAACCACTTTTGTAACTGTCTCCGTTATGGGCCAACTTTAATAGTGAGTTCATTCATAAGCTAACTTCAGTAGTGAGCAGTTATGCAGAGGTGTGGACAACCTTCTCTGATTCACGGTCTTGTAACTGCTCTACGATTAAACATGATTTTGGCCTCAGAGAATAAATAACAGCTTTGTAACATCTGGACTTGATGCATAATCGTTACATAACACTTGTCTACTTGAGAGAAAGCGTCAACTGTCCTGCGATACCTGTTCACTGCATCACATATTTCATCTATAATTGCTCATTCGACATACTTGAGAGAAAATTAGGTTATTGAATACTTGATGAGAATTTTGAATCCTTTTACTTGACGAAATTTGGATGATGTCGAAAATGAGTTAGGATTTGATAGGTCTTCTTAGTGTACATGAGCCATTTGGTCCATTGCTTCATATATTGTTTTTGATACTTTTATTGAATAGATCATTTAATCATTATTGAAGTAATTTGATAAAATTTGGTGTAAATAATTTGATATTTCAAAAATATATATTTTTTTAAACAAAAATAGCTTTTTAAGGTAAACTAGCTGGCACTTTTCTTGTGATATCCGCCCAACACTTACTTTTTCCTATTCTTAACAAGTTTCTACATTTAAAAAGTTTATTTTTTTTTTCAAGTAAAAAAGTCCATATACATGTCATAGTTTTGATTTCTTTTAAAAAATAAAATGATTGTAATACTCTAAGGACTTGTTTGTTATTTCAGATAAAATTGAATAGGATATGAGAAATTAATAATATTGGAGTCTCACGTGTTTTTTTTATATACATAGGGATTATTGATAGGACTATGTAAACAGTGAAAAAAATGAGATAAAAATTGTATAGTTATTTCTAACAATTAGATAAGGAGGAAAGATAATTCGAAAACTGGTAATAATAATATCAAGGGAGCTTGGTATTACTAATTCTATGAATAAAGAATTAATAATATCTCGTTCATCGGATTATTAGTCCCCATTCCACAGTACAAACGTTTGACTCATAATAATAATAAGACAAAAACTTTTAGTGAGCTAACTTTGTCCTCTAATCCATTCCATCATTCCCTAATACCTCAAAACAAACAAGCCTTGGGACTCATTTGACAACTCTAATTTTTTGATTTTTTAGCTGAAAACGTAAAAAAAAATTGACAAAAAAAATTAATTAAAAAATTAAAAATTCAAATGAAAATACTAATTTCTAAAATATTCTATTCGAACTCTAACTACTTTTAAAATACAATAATATCGATCATTTATGACTTATTTACTACCATTATCAATAACATATAATTATTAATATCAAACATATATAAGGGCAAAATTGTTTAATTTGAACAAAAGCTAAAAAAATCTAACTTTTTACCCAAACAACAACCTTTAAAAGAACGTACCATTTAATGAATCAAAATAACGAATATTAAATATACGTGTTTAATAATTATTTTGAGATTAATTAAGAACATAAGCCCTCATAATATGTAACACCTCGACCATTCACATGGCAACGATATTGTCCGTTTTTGGCAAAAATTCTCACGGTTTTGTTCTTCCCAAGGGGTCACCCATCCTTGCATTGCTCCAGCGTAGGCACGCTTAACTACGGAGTTTTGTTAGGGTCTCTACCACTTGAAAAAAAGTCTCGTTGAATATAATGGTCGAATGTTTTTCTTTTATAACTCAGGAACACACTCTCCCTTTCCGATGTGAGATACCAAGATATCACAATCCACCCCCTGAGACTGCACGTCCCCGTACAGTAGCCTACCAACTTCGGTTACCAAAATTAACTATTTTTATATTAATTTTGTATTTATGTTATAATGAATATTATTATTTTATGCATTTATGTTTATATTTGTATTAACTATTTAACGTAAACCGGTGTTAAAATGCAATTGAAAGCTTAACTTTTAAACCCACTATTTCACGCATCTTAAATTCACATTATTAAATCACCGGTTATATATTATTATATAATAAATTATTATTGTTATATTTGTGTATATTTATGTACGGTCGAATTTTATTCCTATTTATTGGTTTCATCTAATTAATCATATTTTTTTTTATTTTTTTTCCATTATTTCTATTAATCGAATTGTTTTTTTTTTAAATAACAATTTAGATATTTACATGCAACCAAATGTTATCTTAAAGAAACCAAATTCAGCCAATGAACACCGCGCCTTCATTTATGTTTATTTTATTCTTTTCACCGTTTCGGTTTTTAGATCATTATTTGCATTTATGGCTAATAAAGCAATTTAAATATTTTCATGCAGTCAAACGTTGCCTTATAGTGAAACCCACAAGTTGTTATTGAAGAGATTTGATTGTTCAAGATCTCTAAAAATTTGGAATTATTATTATTATTATTATTTATGTATACACATATTTTTATTATCATTTTTTTACTGATTTAATAATTAAGCATACTTATTTTAGTATTTAATTTATAACGAAATAATATTATTTATATAACGGTTTTAACAAAAATTTAGTTAGTATATTTATTTTTATAATGGTTGTAACGGACTACCCATAATTAGCTACTAATTGCGACTTATTTAATTCTATAACGGATTCTTATTTAATCTTCTAATTATAAAACTATTCTTAATATTTGACCTTATTTAATTATATATATATTTATCATCATTATTATTATTATTTTCTTATCGGGTATCACATTCTCCCCACCTTTAGGAAGTTTGGTACTCCAAACTTTACTCAACTTGGGGTATTTGTATCTCAAGTGAGAAGTTTAGGGTATTTGTATCTCCTGTTAATTTTGTGCAATCTTGAGAGGTTTTAGACTTGGTAAATTTATTCGGATGTTTCATATAATTCTCATTCATTTCCATTGATGTAGTTTTTCTATTGGTCTTGTGTGACCTCGAGATATTCCTCATTTTGACAAATCTTTTTCGGCCGCCTTTTAAGCAATTCTCGATCCATGGTAAAGGATAACCTCATCGTCTTGTTTTTCTTTCTTGTTAACCAAAGATTTTCTAAGATGGCATACTTAGTTATTTGTTACTTTCGAATTCTTAATTTCTTTTCCTAAGATCATTTACTCTAAGGTTCTTACAGTGGATTTGTTTTTAAGTACAATTCTAAGGAAAAATCAATCTTAATATTCTCCTTAAACGTGGCAGGAAAATTATTATGTTCAGATACAATTAAGGATAAACTTTGTGTCTTAAAAGGCTGAGCTCAACTCGATTAATTTTCGCAGACTTCACATTAAAAGAAACGGTGATCAGGCGTTCTTCTAATTAGAATTCAAGGATAATTGCTCGGTCGATATAACAAAATCTTAGTTTGATAACTTGTTCAATCTAAA
>JAULJZ010179663.1:0-22699 GCA_032270985.1 Heliamphora pulchella
AATTAAGAATTATTATCCAATTAAAGACGATTATTTATAGAAAATGAATTATGAAAATCATCAAAATCAATTAAAGAGGCCCTTGGGCTAACATCAATGAAACTTCTAAGAGAATCTCCCATCTTCGGCTCTCTATTTCTCCCTTTCTCCCAAAGCTTCTTAGCTTCAGCTGAGATGAAAACCTTTTTTTTTCCTTAAATCGCCCAAAACCTATCTAATTTATGTATTTATACATCTATATACGATTTAATCAAATTTTGATTTTAATTAATTCTAATTGATGTTATTAAATTTTCGGACCTCACAATTAAATAAAACGTACTAGGTCACTAAAACTACTCTCCAAGCTCTCTAATTCATTGTTCAAATAAAAATTCTCATTCTTTGTTTCAAAAAGTATAATTTACACCACAAAAGATTAGAAGTCTTGTAGAGTATTGACTCTCGCTAAAAGAGAATACACCAAGATTAGCCCTATATCTTTTTACAAAAAGAATTTAGGTAAAAATGTAACCTGACTCTGATACGAATTGTGAGTGCAGTGAATCTCAAGAGGGGGGTGAATTGAGTTTTTAAATATTTTTTCACAATATACCAATTATAAATTATACAAGATATTAATCCAATTTTATTCACAATGTATGTAATATAAACGATAAACAATAATATATCAAACAATTATGAAAGTAAAGAGTTTAAAGGAAAGAGGGAACAAAACCAAGATTTTTACAAGGTTCGACACTACGGCCTACGTTCTTACCTCAAATGTGCCGCTTGAGGATTCCCATACTCCCTCCTTAGGGCGAAGAAGCCTTTCTTTTTCACTAGGCGGAGAAACTTTTACATTAAAGGCGGAGAAGCCTTTCTTTTTCACTAGGCGGAAAAACCTTTACACCAAGAACACTCTAGCTCTTTGACCCAAGTGAATCCTCTCACTTAAATAAGGTTAAACTCTAGCCTCAATTACAACAAGAATAAAGTAGAAAGCGTGCAAATGAAAGCTCTTTCAATCAGAAAATGAGTACAAACTATAGCACGCTAGTTCACTCTAAAAACTATAGCACTTGAAGCTTAAAAAGAATTCTAAGGCTTTTCTCTCAAAGAATGGACAAAAGAACGAAAGCTTTGTGGAGCACAAATTAAAAGTACAAGAGAGAATAGAACGCAAGACTTGTTGATGCCTTTGACAGTCTTTAAAGGCTGTATTTATGGGCCAAAAATCTAAACTAGCGGTTGGGCTAAATATGAAAATTTTAAACTAGCTATTTTAGCTAAAACTTGAATTTTCGTCAACTCAGTTGACAGACCTGGGAGGTTCGGTCGATTGAACTGCCTTTCCATGAAAAACAAAATTTGGCAGAATACTTCAGTCGGTTAACTAGTATGCCTCAATTGATTGACTAGTACGCCTCAATCGATTGACCTTTATAAATCAAATTTTTTATTTTTAAAAACATTTTTAAGCTCTTTAAAGAATATCATCGTTATGTAAAATTATTTTCATGAATTTTAAGAGATTTATGATCCATCTAATAATATCTTCCTATGAGTTTTAAATAATATACTTATGAAATTGAACTTACATAACTCTTAATTTCAATACATTTAAAAATTAACAATTTTTGTCTTTACTTGCTTCATAACTGTAATAACCTATACCTTATCAACCAATAGAAGGAAGACACGTGTCAAATCGAAATTCTCAACCTGTGAAGCTTCTCGGAATAAAATAGTATTGGCAGCTAATTGTAAAAAAATAATAATAATAAATAAATAATAATAATAATATAAATAAATAAAAAAATAAATAATTGATTGGTAGAAACATTAGAATTAAAATACCTAACAAACCTTATAATTTATTGTGAAATCGAAACTCAAAATTTTACATTTACTAAAAAAATTTGGTAATTAAAATGTGAAATAAAAAACTATATTATATAGATAAAAAATTTTCGTGAATATTCTCACGATACAATAAATCAAAAAATAACATTAAAATTTTATCTCGAATTTTTTTAGAATTTTTTTTGGATTTAAAATTTTACAATCAGTGAAAAAGCTAGTAATTGATAAATCATGATAAAATATCTTAAACAGATAGAAAATTTTAATAGAGATTTTAACTATACAATAATTCATCAAAATATATTAAAAATTTATACCTAAATTTTTAGTTTTTTTCCCAATTAAGATTTTTTGCATAAAAAAATTTAAACAGTAGAAATTACGCTGAATTTTGCCACTCGTCTCATATGCATGCACTCTACCGTACACTTAGCAGGGCATTCTCATGCAATGCGCCATCTGTTCCCCAAAACCCTCTATGTAAAGCACCACTTTTCCCCCGTTTTGGTTGCACACAACCACTGGAAGAAAACCTGAAGCAACAAAATTGAAGAGAACCTTTAAGCTTCTGATGCGCCTGAAGCAACAAAATTGAAGAAGCTTCAAGCTTCTGTATTAGAAGCAGCTGATAACAAAACCATAGAAGGGCAGCGGCGCTGCACCCAAACCACCGCAACCACACGCTACTCTCCGGCACCACCACCAAGCCTCCATCGCCGCCGCTACCTGCCACCATCACTGATCGCCGCCTGCAAACTCTCCACTGGCCACCCGCTGGTCCTTCTCTTTCTCTTTCTTCTCTCTCTCCCTCTTTTATCTCTCTCTCTCGGCCTTCTCCCTCGCCCACCAGCCACCAACCGGCGCAACCCCAGCCACCCCCGCCGCTGCTTCACCGTCACCGGTGCACCATCTTCCACCGCCGATCTCGCCGACTCCTCTGTCGCCAGATTTTCTTGGTCTCTCTCTCTCTCTCTCTCTGGCACACACAACCACTGTACCGCACCACCACCACTCGCACACCACCACCACAAGATGTCTCCATGAACGCCCATGCATGAGCTCTGTGAAACCGGACGTGTGTGTTGTGTTTTGAGACTGTCCTGTGTGTGTGTGTGTGTGTGCGGTGTATTGTGTGTGTGTGGAGTCCTGTGTGTGAGAACAGTGTGTGTATATGATCTTCTGCTGTTTCTTGAGAGGGGCCGTTTGTTTGGTTGCAAATTTTTTTTGGGTTATTTTAAATAGAACAATTACAAAAATTGAAGCAAATTTTATAAAATTCAGCTTTAAAAGAAAATAACAATAAAATAAAATAATAATAATAAAATTTTTATATAAAATTTAGAGTTTTAGAATAAAGAATATTACTCTTAAAATAGGATAAAGAGATTTTTTTCATGGATCATAGTTGACTTAAACCAAGATTTTTTTTTTCTAAAATAACTATTTTAGAATAAAATAACTTAAAAAGATTTTATGTTTGCTTTGGTTGCCAAGTTTTTGATAAGTAATATTGAAAGAAGGAATATGAAATCAAGAATTATGGTTGATAGGAAACAGTTTTCAGCAAAATGAAAAACTAGATCGAACAGGGGCCTTCTTTATTTTTTTTTGTGCTGAAGCAAAACCGAGCAACAACTTGCTCTTGGGATCTATTTAAAGAATTCTACTTATATTTTAATTAAGTTAAATTATGAAAATAAGGTTTTAAGCTAAATCTTCTATTTTTTCGAGTATGTAATTAGAAACTTAAAAATTTACAAATTTACTAAGAATAACTAAGCTAAATAGAACCTTTAGCTAAGTAAGCACGACTCTAAGAGATTAGTATCTCGCACTTGCGTGTAGGTTTGATTTTTTGCTAGGCACCGAGATTTGTCACCAGAGGATTAGGATTTGGGATCAGAAACGAGGAGACAATTTTGTCGCACCTAAGTTAATGTGAGAGTGCTTAAGTATTATTTTGAACAAAAATGCATGAATTATGCTTTAAATTTGCTTTATATCCATGTTTTGAAGCATGAAAAATTGTGATAGCATGATCTTTTATTCAAATGCCATGATATACTATCTGTACCTTTTGAAAAGTATGTAGTTGTAATATAAATGTTTTGACAAATGTTATAAATATTATGAGAAGTTGTTCCAAAGTGTCAAATTACAAGGGTTTTCGGCCCTTTATATCCCGTTAGGGGAGGCTGCCCAATTATGAGTGTTGGTTCTCCCTTTGGGGGAGGTTTTCCGTTGAGCGGGAATTTTTGCCTTAAAGGCGTTGCGGGCTAAGTCCCGGACAGTACATACTACTCGTGCTTGATGGAGAGTGGCTCTCATTCCATCACGTTGCTATTCGTGCATTGAGAATTGAGGTTACGGTACCGTCGGAACTCCCGGTCGTGAGGTGGATGACTACTTGGTCACTGTTGGGTATGGATTGTGAATAAGACAGTTTCAATTTGAATTGTGGAGGTTATGCCAAGAGCTTTACTTTTAAATTATGTGACAGTGAATTCAATGACCCATGGATGTTGAGCCTGAAAGATACTTTTAAAAAATTTGAGTAAAATACTTTTAAAAAGGGTTGAAAATGTTATTTATGAGATTTTTTTGTGAAAAGTAAATGCAGTATTTTATATCTCTCATGAAAAGCATGATGTTTTGAATAGAATAACTGTTTTCTATCTTATTCATTATAATACTAAGTGCACTCTCCTGTAACTTTCGTGATTGCAGATCACATGGATGACTAGAGTTAGTCCACCACAGTCGTCAAGATCATGGTCCCGGGCTCATAGTCAATTGTGGCTTTGTTTTAATTTTTTAGTGAAAAAAAAAGCAAAATTATAGAGTTTTTGTAAAGTATACGCCGGTTTGGGTATACAGGATAATGTATCCTTAGCATATATAGTTACGTTGGTTCCTACGAATAAATAATTTAAAATTGATTAATATAAATACTCTTTTGATTTATATAAATCACATCGATTTTTCGGTTCCTAGAAAGGGGGTGTGACAATAACTCATAGCAAAGATGCATGCTTCATGGCTTCCTTCATCCATAATTGAGCTTTTTCATGAATTTTCTGCTCACAAACTCAATTTTACAATTAGATACCTAAATTTGTTATCATCAAAATAGATGTTAAAACCTTGTTAGGCCAGCAATCTCTCCCTTTTTGATGATGACAAATAAGGAGCAAAATAAGATGGGATAATTATGCAAAGCTCCCCCTCATAATATGAATATACAAAATAATGCTTTTTAAGTTCAAAGAATGTGAGTGACATTATAGATTTTAAGACTTAGGATTCTTTGATTTCAAGATTACTGAATATCTCAACATGTAAGCATGTAAGGGAGAACATGAATTGAAATAGATAAGAGTTAAATATGTTCATGTTAAGACCACAATGTCATCCAAAAGTAATCAACATCATAACATATCCAAAAGTGAAGAGTTAAATATGTTCATGCTAAGACCGTTATGTCATCCAAAAGTAATCGGCATCATAACATAATGTGAAGTAATATCATAACAAAAACAAAATCCAAAAGTAATAACCAAAAAGAAAAATATCTTGCTTCTCTCTTCTCCCCCTTTTGGCATCAACAAAAAGGACTAATCTGAGACGGTTAAGTCAAATTCATCTTCATCTTCGACGTCGTTATCACTGCCATCATCGTCTCCATTGGTACCATCAGAATCATCATTAAATGGAGGAAGGCCAAAGTATCTTCGATACGAGTAAGCCGTTTAGAGACCTTTTGGAACTCCCTTTTAATTTCTTAGGTGAAAGATTTGATTAACTTCTTAAAAAAGGACTTTGATGATTTGGCGTGAATAGGACCAATATCGGAAGCCATAGGAGGAGGAGCATCGGCTTGAGCAGAGGCACTTTCTTCATCTGCTTCATCTCCCTCTTCAACCACAGGTGGTACTCGCCTTTGTCTTCCAACCTTAGGTTGCCATCCCCCATCGTGCAAGATATAACCCATTTGTTTTAAAGTGGTATTATTGAAGAAATCAGAGAGTTTTGGTAGAACAAAATTTGATGGAGATGGCGAGAAACTAAATGACTTAAAGAGTGGAGTAAGAAAAGCACCATATGAAAGAGTGTAGCGTTTAGTACCCTCTTTAGCTAGCATCCATTGACAAACAAGAGAGGAAAGATCAAGATGTTTACCCATGTATATACACCACATGAGGAAACAATCGAGATAAGAAATATGACTTCTTGAACCACTACGTGGGAGAATGTTATAAGCGATGAATGGTGGATGATTTCGGTCTCAAGATTGAGTTGGGAATATTGAGGAGCAAGGGCGAAGTTGATTACCCTTTCACTCATAGCCATTGGCAAAAAGGTCTAAGGGGTAAAGTCATGTTTCATAATGTCACACCCTCGACCCGAGGCACGTGAACCCCACGAGACAACTTAACTTTATTAATTCAATGTGAAAACTATCTATATATATATATATATATATTTATTCTCAAACTTAGTTCATTTTAAAGGTTATCATTTTCGTAAACTCATAAATTTTCTAAGTGTTAATCAATAAAATCTTCGGCAGAGCTTCCTCTATTTTTTGGACTATCCCAAATTTTCAGAACACCTGTCAAACATAAATAATACAATATACTCGGGCACTGCCTGATTTTCAACTCCCAGAGGCAATCACAACTACTTACTAATGAATCATTCTCAGTCTCATAGCAGTTATACTAATCTCAAAGAAAATTAAACCATAGGAACTTAAACCATGCATGAATTCTATTCAAAATGTTTAATAGGTACATTCATCCAAAACACTTTTATTGTTCTTTATATTTCTTTCACACTAGAAGATTAATAAAAATATAAATATAAGACAAGGATTTTTCTCTTGTTTCCAATCACATTATACTCCAATTCTTTCTTTAATCGTTCAAATCTTAAAAAAAATGTTAAGCAACAAACGTGAGCCGTAACTCATAGGATAAAAACTAATAACAATGCAATGCATGATTTGTGAGGTGTGCATGGCATGCTATAATGCATTCATAATCAAATCATGTTTATAACCTATTCTTTTTTATTATTAAATCATTCACCACATTTTCATTATTTTCACCATGGATTGAAGTTCTATGCTCACCCACAATAAATATTGATTCATTTTTTGTCACGCCCCAAATTTCAGGCCACGTGAAACACACACAAACAACCAACTCGAGAATACACTCTCAAATAAAGCCATACATGCATTGTATATAATCGTCAAACGGCATACATTACACGGTTCTAACACCGGAAAAACATGTTACAACATACATGTAACAAAAGAACAAAAAGGAAGACTACAGCTCTTCCACCTCTCCAGCACCTCCAAATCAATTTGCGTGACCGGTACCCGAAGAAAATCAAATCCCACACCATGAGCCAAAACTCAGCAGAAACTAGACTGCATGCAGTATAAGCTAAACATGCTAGGAAAACAAGGTGTAGTTTTAGACTCTCTTTCAAGCCTTAAAAACAATTTTCACATGCAAACGAGAAAGTGATGATATAAACCATCTTTTGACTCACTCACAGGAGCCTTGAAAATAGTTGAAAAAGGGTTTTTAGATCGCGATTCACACGACTCTTAAAAATAATTTGAAATTGGTTTTATCCATCCCACAATGCAGTTTATGCAATCCATGTACCTTCTCGGACTTTCACCGAAGGACCACAGCCCTCGTCTATGCAACGCACACAACCCGTGCAACACACGCAACGCACATAACTTGTGCAATACACACAACGCATTTAACTCATGCAACACACACATCTTCACGAACTTTCATCGTAGGACCGCAGCCCCCGTTAATGTAACGCACACAACCTGTGCAACACACGCAATGCACGTAACCCGTGCAACACACACAACGCACGCAACCTGTGCAACACACACATCTTCACGGACTTTCACTGTAGGACTCCAGCCCCCGTTAATGTAATGCACATAACTCGTGTAACACACGCAACGTACGCAACCCGTGCAACACACACAACGGACGCAACCCATCAACGTACCTTTACAGACTTTAACCGAACGACCTCAGCCCTACCGAACACACCTTTACGGACTTTAACCGAAGGACCTCAACCCTAACCTTCTCGGACTATCACCGAAGGACTGCAGCCTTACCGAATACACCTTTACGGACTTTCACCGAGGGACCGCAGCCCTATCGAACACACCGTTAGCCAGAGCTAACATTTTCAGAACCATATATTCATCTATCTCATTCCATACACCCATGCATAACCTAACTAGGATTTAAATGCATAATACCACGTACTATCACTACGTTCCATAAACCACCCCACATGCTACACATGCGACTCACATAACATTTGCAACTCATGCAACATGCATCACATGCATCAATTCCTCATATTTTACATAACCATACCTATAAAGCATCTAAGTTTTAAAGCATGCAACTACGGTACACGTAATGATACCAAAATCATGTAATCTACTTACATAATTTGTACATAAATAAACAGTTAGAAATGCACATAACCATGTATAACAATACATCACGATGCCACCTGTCAAAACAAACTGACATCCACTCACCCGAACGACCCGTCCACACACTGGGACCCATCCACACACGACACCTAAACGAACGCCCGAAGCCACGACACGACTCCCAAAGCCATAACCCGACCAATCGAATCCCAAAAGGCATCCAACAGTATTACAATTGACTAACCTCATAATCAATCAACCGAATACCATTGAAAACCAATTGGAAACCTAAGGACCCAACCAAAACCACAAAACCAACAGCCTAGAACTTCAGCCAACTGGACCCAACCCTCAGTCGACTGAAAAACACACTGGAAAAGTCCAAAACGCCCTAAACACACAGTTTAGTCGACTAACCCTCAAGGTCCAGTCGACTGAACCCCAAGAACTATGATCCAGTCGACGAACCTATGAGTTCAGTCGACTGACCAAGCCCAAAAACTATTTTTAAGCTACGATTTCAACCTCCAAGCCTCGAATCGAAGCCTCCAAACACCCATCTAACATCCTCAGATATACACACGCCCAGGCCTAACAGTAATACCTCAAAAGAAACACTCGACACCGGATTCCATCCGCTGAAATTGCCGAAAAATAGATTTAAACCCAAAACCCAACTTAAAACAAACTCAGATCTATAGTAATCTAACTGTTAAAAATATACACGATTACACGTAGCATCCTTATACAGCAGTAAGGTCTAGAATCCTACCTTGGTGAGTTAAAAACTCGACGCCTCAAACCACGTGCAAAACCAAGTCTCGCCAGAATGAAATTTCGTCCAAATGAACGCGTAGCCCACCGTGCCAATAGCAAGATCCACTGTTGGATAGTTGAAAATAGAGCCCTAGGCCCCCGAGAACTTAGAGAGAATACAGAGAGAAAAAAAAACTTACTGGAGAAGTTTTAAAAATATTTTTTTAAAATATCTAACTCTACATATTTATAGGCTTCCAAAATATCTTTTTTTTTTTAATTTTTCAAAATTCACACCGTAACACTCCACGCCCTGGGAACCTACCCCGCATGCATATCTAACCCCGATCATGCATCAAAAAGCATTTAAACATGCTAAAGAAAAAATGCTAAACGCATGTCGAAAAACGCCAAAAAAAAAGGTCAGGGTCTCACAACTCTACCCCCTTAAAGGAATTTCACCCCGAAATTCAACTTAAGGTCAAGAAACAAACCATCGATTACAATCGACAAAGGCACATGAGATAGTTAGCTAAACCATTCCTAGGATATAGTCAAACAAGGTCAGGCATCCTAAACAACGGCCAATTATCTCACAGACATGGGATCTTCAACTCACCCCACCTCACATCCACACCAACCGCTGCCTCAACACAGCACACCACCATAGAAACCATCACCAACTCTCAAACAGTTGCAACAAAGAAACTGGCCCAAAGCCTATAGACTCATAAAGTACCTCTACTCGCTGAAGGCATATCTGCATCATCCGACACAACTGGTGCCCTTGAAGCTATGAGGGAATACGCTCGGGGTAATGTCGCTCTACCCTGTCCACCATAACTCGGCGCTGTCGGCTGCCGCACCGACTGAACAAACGTACTCCCACCTGTCATCCGGGAAGTCTGAACTGCTGGATACTGATGTCGCTCCTGCACATACGAACCCTCTGGTGTACCCACTGTACTCGGCGCACCCTCTCTCTAAGGACAAGTCCTACAGATGTCCCCCGTCTGACCACATCTATAACAAATCGACAGCTCTGTCCCCTGTGACTAATCTGGTATAGAACTCTAAGACTGCCTCAAACGTGAATTCGGGTACTACCTCGGTTGCGGGTAATCTGACATACGATGCCCCGACTGTCCACATCGATAACATCTGACCTCCCTTTGCTCTGGCCTCCCCGATAAAGCCACTGATGGTGCTGGTGTAGAGAACTGCTGTGGTCTAGAGGACCTCTGCCTCTTGCTAGAACACCCACCTGTCTATACCTCGGTCCCACCCTATGATGTCTGGGCCTCCCTAGAAGCTCGGATCTCAGTCATAGTGTTCTCCACCCTTGCTGCTACCTCCACCAGCTCTGTGAATACACGAAGCCCCAATGCAACCACACGCTCCCTAACCACCAGCCTCAATCCTCGCTCAAGCCTCATCGATCGTAGCTCATCTGTGCTCACCAACTCTGGTGCAAATCGGAATAAGCTCGTAAACCTGGCCTCATACTGCATGACATCCATAGCCCCCTGGGTAAGAGAATAGAACTCCTCCTTATACAAATTCTTCTTTGAAATCGAGAAGTATTTCTCTAGAAACACACCTGTAAAGGCTGCCCATGTGACCTCTACTGTGGTCCTGGTATATCTCCACCACGCGTGAGCATTACCTCTCAGCTGAAAGGCGGCAAAAAAAACCCGTAACTCATCATCCGCAATCTGCAACGTGTCCAGGATCCGAGTCACCAACTCAAGCCACTCTGTCGCCACAATAGGATCTGGATCTCCAGCAAAGATAGGCGGATCCATGCGCCTGAACTCTTGCATCACTACTGTAGCCCTCGCCTCAGGCACTCCCTCTCTCTCCCTAACGATCTCACCTCCAACCAACTGCTAGATGGAACCCACCAACACACGCAACAACCTTATCGCGTCCATCGGTCCTAGGGGAGCATTTGCATCCCCAGCATCAGGGATAGGAACATCCCCTTGGCCAACACCATGGCCATGGCCTCGAGCACGGCCTCACCCTCGTCTCGCAGACATCATGTCAATATGAAAGAGACAAAACATAAGATGCAGCACTTAAGCATAAACCACATAAGCATGCTAACACATAAGCACATAGGTTCATGCTAAACAAAACCCGACATACCGAGGAGAACCAACAAGAATGACACATCTATCTGAATAACCTACTCAAATTTTTTGCTAGAAATCACGTCAGCTAAACGCGTTTCTAACTAGGCTCCCACGTTTGTTAATCCAAACGCCCAAAGGCAACATTATAACTCCTAAGATTCAACCCACATGCTCACACATACACATCATTCACATATCTAACATGCTGAAAGGTTCATGTTATCAAAGCATCTAAACACATGTAACTAAGCACACGCAATCAACCTCACATGGTGATGCAACCTCTTTCCATGGCTCTTAGGTATTCGAACCTAGAGCTCTAATACCAAACTGTCACGCTCCAAATTTCGGTCCACATGAAACACCCACAAACAATTAACCCGAGAATATACTCTCAAATAAAGCCATACATGCATTGTATATAATCGCCAAACGGCATATATTACACGGTTCCAACACCGGAAAAACATGTTACTACATACATGTAACAAAAGAACAAAAAGGAAGACTATAGCTCTTCCACCTCTACAGCACCTCCAGATCAACCTGCGTGACTGGTACCTGAAGAAAATCAAATCCCACACCGTGAGCCAAAGCGCAACAGAAACTAGACAGGCATACAGTATAAGCTAAACATGCTAGGAAAACGAGGTATAGTTTTAGACTCTCTTTCAAGCCTTAAAATCAATTTTCACATGCAAACGAAAAAGCGAGGATATAAACCATCTTTTGACTCACTCACAGGAGCCTTGAAAATAGTTGAAAAAGGATTTTTAGATCGCGATTCACACGACTCCTAAAAATAATTTGAAATTGGTTTTATCCGTCCCACAATGCAGTTCATGCAATCCATGTACCTTCTCAGACTTTCACCGAAGGACCATAGCCCTCGTTTATACAACGCACACAACCCGTGCAACACACGCAACACATGCAACTCGTGCAACACATACAACGCACGCAACCCATGCAACACACACATCTTCACGAACTTTCACCGTAAGATCGTAACCCTCATCAATGTAACGCACACAACCCGTGCAACACACGCAATGCACGCAACCCGTGCAAAACACACAATGCATGCAACTCATGCAACACACACATCTTCACGGACTTTCACCGTAGGACCGCAGTCCCCGTCAATGTAACGCACACAACCTATGCAACACACACAACGGACGCAACCCGTCAATGTACCTTTATGAACTTTAACAGAAGGACCTCAGCCCTACCGAACACACCTCTACGGACTTTAACCGAAGGACCTCAGCCCTAACCTTCTTGGACTATGACCGAAGGACTGCAGCCCTATCGAATACACATTTACAGACTTTCACCAAAGGACCGCAGCCATATCAAACACACCGTCAGCCAGAGCTAATATTTTCAGAACCACATGTTCATCTATCTCATTCCATACACCTATGCATAACCTAGCCATGATTTAAATGCATAAAATCACGTACTATCAATACGTTCTACAAATCACGCCACATGCTACACACGCGACTCACATAACATTTGCAACTCATGCCACATACATCACATGCATCCATTCCTCATATTCCACATAACCATACCTATAAAATATCTAAGTTTTAAAATATGCAACTACGGTACACGTAACGATACCAAAATTATGTAATCCACTAACATAATTCGTACATAAATAAATAATTATAAATGCGCATAACCATGTATAACAATACATCACGACGCCACCCGTCAAAACAAATCGACATTCAGTTAACCGAATGACTCGTCCACACACCAGGACAACCAACATCTAACCTGGAGGCCAACACTCGAACCTCCTACAGAACGGTTCTCAACAAGACCCACCTTTAAACCAAAGCACGGACCTGCACGGACCCACACGTCCGCACATAACCAGCACGCACACAATCGTGCCCCGATAACCCGCATTTAACCATGCCCGTCATCCCCGAGGACGACACCTAAACGAATCCCTAAAGCCACGACACGACTCCCAAAGCCACAACCTGACCAACCAAACCCCAAAAGGTATCCAACAGTATTTCAATTGACTAACCCCATAATCAACCAATCGAATACCATTGAAAACTAATTGGAAACCCAAGAACCCAACAGAATTTCAGTCGACTGGACCCAACCCCCAGTCGACTGAAAAACACACTAGAAAAGTCCAGAACGCCCAAAACACATGGTCCAGTCGACTGATCCTCAAGGTCCAGTCGACTGAACCCCAAGAACTATGATCCAGTCGACTAAGAACCTATGAGTTCAGTGGACTGACCAAGCACAGAAACTATTTTTAAGATACGATTTCAACCTCTAAGCCTCGAATCGAAGCCTCCAAACACCCCTCCAACATTTCCGGACATACACATGCCAAGGCCTAACACCAAGACCTCAAAAGAAACACCCGATACCCAATTCTATCCACTGAAATCGCCAAAAAATAGATTTAAACCCAAAACCCAACTTGAAACAAACTCAGATCTATAGCAATCTAACCGTTCAAGACACACACGATTACACGTAGCACCCTTATATCGCAGTATGATCTAGAATCCTACCTCGGTGAGTTAAAAACTCGACACCTCAAACCATGAAATTCAGTTCGATATTTCATGAGTATATTGGGAAAGTCATTAATTTCATAAATTTTGGGTGAGTTTCACCAGAGTTTTAAAGTGTTTTCTTACCATAGAAATATTAGATGATGGTGGAAGGTTGACTAGGACTTAACTTTGAAAGAGCTTCTAGCTTCTCCTTAGATCCTTCTTCCTTTTTCTACTTCTTTCTTTCTTCTTTTCTCACCAAACTTTGAAAAACACTCAAGAGCACACAAAATTTGGTCTCTCTCTCTCTCTCTTTGGCCGAAAATGGTGGAGGTGGAGTGGTGGCTAAGGCTCCATTTTATGGAAGAAGTGCGAGTGGTTATCTATAATGAGGTGTAAGACCTTTTTCTTATTTTTCTTAATTTTGATTGGTTGCATGTAATTCTTTGCTCTAATTAAGAAATTTTCATTCAAACTTCGCACGTGGGAAGTTTGCTAGGCTATTTGGGGCAGACCAAAAATATGATTTTGCATTAATTTAATGTTTAAGTGAGGTATTGGTACCGTATTGTCCAAGAAAACACTTCAAAAATTAATTTGGTGTATTTTTTTGACATCCCTACCTATTAAAACAAATTATTTTAGTAAGTTTATGATTATTTTTGTCTTTTCATGATTTATTAAAATTTTAATAACAATTGATTAATTAGGTGTAGGTAATTAATCCAATTTTAACTAATTTGACAAGATGTAATTTTTTGACTTATTTAGGTGTGTAAGAACTTTAATAATAATTTATTTACTTTTTTTATCTTAAAATATTATATTATTAATATTACTTGTTTGAATAATCTTGGGACGTAATGAGATTTAATTTGTACAGCTTTTCTCAATTTAAGCTTCTAATACAAAAAGTGACTTTTTAGCACTAACTCCTAGGTAGAGCCGGCCGCAAGAGGGTTTTTTTATCATTTTTGTTGTAATTTTATTTTTGCTTCTTATTTATATTTAAATATTTAATTTCAGGAGTTCATGTATTAAATTTTGAGTTTTTAAGATTTTTTAATGTACTAGGGACAAAATAGTCATTTTATGAATTTTATGAGAATTTCTAATTTTAAATGTAATGTTTCATAATAATTACTCATTTTAGGATATTAGGAGTTTTCTCTGGGGATTAGGGTTTGCCTCTTGAGTGATAAGTCTTCTAAGATTTTTAGATCGAATTAAGATTTTGGGTTTAACAAGGTTTCTAAGATTTTTGCTACCTAAGATCTCATGGGCTAACGTTGCTAATACTAGGGTTTGAACCGGGTCCTTACATGTTGTGCTCCACAATTCCTACTATTCACTGATTTATTACCATTGCTTTATGTTTTTTTGCTATAAAAAGAGGCATGATTTGGACTCAGTTTTGTATACAATTGCATGCATGCATAAGAGATGAAGTTTTATGTATATGGCGTACATAGACTTGTGCTTGGGTCTATAAAAATAATGACTTATTTTATTAAGACTTTGTGTCATGGAATGAAATACAAGACTTGGATAGTTTGCTATGATCAAGAGATATAGAACGTACAACCAAATGCATCTATTAATATAATGCTTTCGTCGCAAAGGTATCATTACGTGTTCTAAATTTAACAAGTACCCATCATGTAATAACTTGCGTTCCCGAACCTAATATGAAAGAAAATTTATGAACCAAACTCCCAGGAGAAGAGCCAAACAAAACTTATAGTTTTCTTGAACACAAGAATGGGGATGGGCTAAGTCTAGTATTAGTTTAAAGTCACAAAGTTAAGAGTCCAAGTCTTTAAGCCCAATAAAGAAAGCAATAGAAAATTGGCCCAAAAGTAAACAATGCCTATTTCTTAACTAAAACCCAAACACACATAAGACCCAAGACTAAGAAAAAGACCCAAGTAAGAAAAATTAAAAAAAAAGTCCATGAATCAAACTCAACCCAAAAATTCAAGAAAGGCCCAAATTTAATTTTTTTGGCTCAAAATTTTAAATTCAAGAATAATTAAATACAAAAATAAATTATTTTAAAAAAGGGAGAACCCATGTGGCCGGTCACCTTGAAAGGTGTGCCAAGAAAGTACAACTTTTGTACGTTTGGTAGATTTGTGAGATTTATATTGGGGCCAAAAAAAGACTAGTACTTTTTGGGATTTTTTTTGTATAAATTTAACAATTTCAGATAGTTTTAATATTTTTATATTCTACGAAATTAATTCTAAAATAAAATTTTAATTCTAAAAAAATTAAATAAGTCACATACAATGATTACTTTTTGTGTCAAAATATCTTTTCGGATATTTTGAACACTTCTCTGTTTCTTTTTAGTTGAAAGAGTTTTATTCAACTAAAATCTTTTCAACTCCTCATCATTCATCAATTGACAACACATCAACCTACAAGGTTATAATTATGAATTAGGTCCCTAACCTATTATAATTAATTACCAAACAAATCCCTAAAATTTACACATCAAGTCCTTCCTCAAGCCTATAAATAGAAGGCCATTTTCACCATTTTGTCTAAATAATTTTTGGTCAAGAGGGATCCTAGAGAGAGAGAGAGAGAGAGAGAGTGGGGGTCTTGGAGAAGAAGAAGAAGAAGGAAGAAGGAAGAAGGAAGGAAATAAAGAAAGTTGATTTCATAGGCCCAAACCCTAAGTCTTAACTTCCTTAAATCAAGAATTCGAGGTAGGCACTTCTAGAACTATCTTTAATCTTCTATTCTAAACCCTCTCTACAACATATAATAAGATTTAAAGACCTAAGAACAAGGTTAGAAATAAGAAACTTAAAAAAGAATCAAATCGGAGATAGCCTAGTGGTTGTTGTTGGAATGACGCCTTGCGTTTTATTTTCTTTTCTATGAGTTAAATAATTATGTTATGAGGATATTTAGACCTCTAGAATATAATGGTTTTTGATATTAAATAATATGTATGGACCCAAAATATAAGTTAAACAAGAGTATGAACAAGTTTACTAAAAAAAAAACTGAGAAAAAGCACCTATTTCCTACTTACCCGAATTTTTCGTGGGACCAAGCAGTGTCTTTTTCAAAATCTATTTTTACTGGAGTTTTATGAAGTTATTATTAGCATGTGTGATTTTTAGTAGAACCCCAAATGATGTCTAAGTGTCCGAAACATAATTGTTACACTTTTACACCAAAAGAGTAGAAAAATAGCCCACTTGGCTGATTTTTAGAAAATTTCAAAAAAATCCCTTCAAGTTAAGTTTTATGTTCAGAGCCATATTTATGAGTTATTTTTCATTTAAAATTTATTTAGAGTAATTTGAAAAGATGATTTTCCTAAAACTCGTTTTTATGAAACAGCGTTGTTTTTGAATATTTTCTATTCAACAAATTTTTGCCTCTATTCAAGAGCATATCTAAGCTTAGCTTTCTTCATGAAAAGTGTTCCTAACACACACACACACACACACACACACACACATATATATATATATATATCACTTCATAAAATTTTGTAGTGAACAAATGACTTTTAGTATTTTAAAAGTATTTTACGGCGAAACCAACAGATTCTAAATTTTTTGTTTAGAGAGATGAACAATGCTTAGAAAGTATTTTGATTTCCATGAGTGAGTCTAAGTCTTGGAAAGTGTTTGTATGACTCCAAGGCTACTAAAAAAATCATAAATAATGAGTTTTTCTTTAAAGACTTACAAAAATAAGATTTGACCTATTAACTATAGAACCAACCCGAAAATCCAAACTTTTCCTTTACCATTTGATAATAGGAGGTAGCGCCCAATATTTATTTTTTTGGTAATTAATTGTAACATAAAAAAAAAAAATTACACGAATACAAAAGACATACCTCAAGAAATTACATAAGCACCACTAGGAGCCTACCTCCTAAACATGTACACCAAAATAAAAACCCAATTCCCCACTCTAAGCGGGAGAAAGCTATCGAAAGAATATATTCCACACACAATCCGTGTGAATAGGAAAAAAAAAACTTACTTACAAATTCGCGCATAACCCGCATGATTATAACGCATCACATAAACTAAAAAACAGAACGAACCCAGACAGCCAAACATAATAGTCTATACTATCAAAAACTCTCAGACGCCTTGTCAACGATCCTCAACATTGCTAAGAAGGCGCCAACACCCCACAAGCTCGGGTCTCTACACAAGAGAACTTAAGCTCGAAAAACCATCGAGCCCATCTTCGTACTCTAGCGAGTGAGAAATCAAACACCCTCTAAACAATATAAAAATCTGATAACAAAGTTGCTGAAGACCATTAAATTAATCCCAAGTATTATAAAATACAAGCGAAAGAATCATTGATGGCACCCACAAACCGCACAATTAATCCCATCTTCGTCCTTTCTTTCCAAAATTAATCCCAACTGTATTCCAATTAATGCTTATATAGAGCACTAAAAAGCTCAAGCCAAAAAAAAAAACCCACAGTCCCACAAGTTTAACATCTGCGGTTTAACGAAAACCACCTCCAATTCAAATTCCAAACTTGTGATATTACCCACGGGTCCCACCACAACACCCTATTTTGCCCATTAAAAAATAGTGGGTCTTTAGAAACAATTTCCAACATAACTCCAGCATATTACCACCACACCATAAACAAAAGTGATGCTTTCAAATTTTGATGCCCATATTAGAAGAGTGAAGCACTTAGATAACTAAATAGGAAAAGATGGTGGAAAGTGGGGGCCACCCACTAGCTAATTTCCACCCAGGTACTTGATTGTCTACTCCAGCAGCTTTTCGCCATCCGACAAAACAACAAAGTGGTCCCTACAAAAAAAATCGGGTGGGTCCATGATTTACGTGTATAGCCGCTGTACAAGAGGATCCACGCAAATAGCTGCTGCAGATATGCTCGGTTCTCATTAATGAAAGTTGGGGCCCACCAGTAAAGACCCACAAAACCAGAATCATAAGCAACTATCCCCAAACCCATTGACAGAATCATAAGCAACTATCCCCAAACCCATTGACGTGACCCACAAGTTTCGAACCAGTAACAAAGTGGGTCCCACATTCCACTTGAACCACACAAACCCCACAACTTGAGTTGACGATGGGGAGTCTTCTTCGCAAGAAATGACTGAACACGCTAACCAACGTAGCACACTGACTCTGTTCTGCACCTGTGAAGGCAAAGCTTCGGTCCACGTTCTAGCCCACGCGCAACCAGGGCGTGGGATCAACATCATCGTCTTCCAAACTTCTTTGGCCAAAACCGCATGAAGAGACCTAACCCTAACTTCCATACCACAACTAAACCTGATTTGCATCATAAGATCCGAGGATAAAAAACACAAAATCACCCATGATAACAACATCCATAATAAGAGAACGCTAAACTTGATTTCAACCGGATGAAATTTCCCTATAACCAAAATCGGAGGTAAAACCTCCGATTGTTAGAACCTCCAGTTGATCTATGGTTAAGCTTCAAACAGATGAAACGTCTCAAGAAAATCAAAACTGTTCTATATTTGAACCCGAAAAGATTTCAACGACATGCTATTATCATACTCAGAATCTCCTTGGTAAGACCCAGCGCACCAACTAGACCATGTGGAGTGATGAAACTCCAGAGAAGATTCAGAGATACCCAAATATCAAAACTAATATGAGCCATTAACAGAAACTAAAATCATAGAAATCTAGTTTGTATTCCACAGATACCCGTTAAAATAAACCGAAAAGACCAAATTAACTCTCTGATTATAATCTCGATGAATCCAGACAAAACACACCTCGAGCTCTAATCTAGGTAGATCAATACTAAAAGCTTGATGAGGAAAGCAAAGATTAAAGGTTTCATGCCCTAAATAGAACTAATCTTTGTAGATCTAGCTTACATCATGGCAAAACAGGTTCTACGGGCCTTTTCCATCCTCTGTACATCAACTAACAGTAAGCTTAGATACACCCCCACCATTGCCATGGATGTGATCCAAAGAGCTTAAATATACCTCTTGAGCCTCTAGATCTGGATCGAGAAATTACTATGAAAACCCTTGGGGAGAGTTTCTCTCTTTCTCTAGAGAGAGAAGCTCTCCCTGTTGCTGATTGATTTGTTTTATTTTGTGCTCAATATTTACGTAATATTTTAATTATTTGATAGGCACCATAGTTTTATCATCAGAAATTTTAATCTTAAACCTTTTAAGAGATGTGTTTACGCACCATTTAATTGGATAAAAGTGCTTAGATTTTATTCTTAAACAAATAAATATGCGTGAACAAGTAAAAAATGTCTTAGAGCGCGGATAGAGGGAGAGCTTCTCTCTCTAGAGAAAGCTCTCCTCAAGGCGTCAATGGTGGATTGCCTTTGGATAACACCCATAGCAATGGTGGGATGAATCTGAGAGTGCGGGGTCCTGCCACAGTGGATGATGAGTCATGAGGAGCAGTTCTATTGGAAGGTTTGCATCATTTTGAAACAAATCAAGTATGTTTTTGGTTTTCTATTTATTTTTCGGATTTTTGGTATTTTCTTATGAACGAGAATATAGATGATGATGATTTTGCTTCGATGGGGAGATCTGTGCAACCTTATTTCCTCTGAAGATTCTGGTTATCATGGAAAATATGTTCATGAGTTTTGTTTATATATATGTTTTATCCGGCTATGGATTTGGCAACCATGGTAGTTTGAAGTGTTAACCTCAAAGTAGATCCGAAAATATCGGTGGAAGCTGGTTTTCATATATTCCAATTTGGGTTCTCTAAACCGGTTTTAATATATTCCTGCATTGAAGATCTTCTTTCGTTCAGCTACAGTTGCTGCCTCAGTTTTGAGCTTGTTATGTTGGTCGAAGCTGCAGATGGTTTTTTTTTTTGTAGTTTTTTTAGGTCCTCAACTAAGGGGTAGGACATCTGGTTTGGTTGTTGCTCTGGTACCGTGGATATGTTTTTTCTAAGCTTGTATTGAAGACCAGGTTCGATATTTGTGACTATTTGGTCTGTCTGGTTTCTGCTTTGGGTTGTTTGTTTCAATGAAGATCATGTAATGAGGAAGATGATGTGGGAGACACGCCCCAGGCTAGCGCGTCTACCACCAATGGACTGCTTCGTGCAGTGCGACGCGTGGGCAGCGCGTTCAGCTTGACCTGTGTTCTGAACGCAACACAAATCCAGTGGATTCGGCGCTGACCTGTAGCAGTGGAAGATTTTTTAGGCGCGGTGGGTTTTTTGGAAACTGTAGTCGGTTTTGGTTAGTCCGTGGGCTCGGTCAGTTCACACCATGGTGCTGAGTGATTTTTTTTTTAAAACATGGGATGCGTTACACAGGAATGGTTTTCAAAACCGTAGCTTTCCTGTTGCAGTCTGGTTGTAATCAGACGTGAGGCATTGGTTTTGCAGAGTGGTGGGACCCGTTAGTTGCTATTGTGAGACGTGCCAGATTGATGGGTGCAGAAGTGGGGCCCGATTACACCACAGCTGGTTTTTCAGCTGCTTCTGGTTTTGTAAAACAAGGTGCCGGTCTTTAAAAAACCGTGGGTTGGTCTGTTGTGGAATTAGCTGCTTGCCAAATTAGTTTGCTTTGGGAAGACTAGCATTGAAAATGGGTAGTCTCTGTTGCTTTTAGGGTGGGACCCGTGCAAGCTCCTTTTTCTTAAGATGTATTTCATGACTTACATTGTGATAGTTTATGCAGTAATACACGGCATTGCCGTTGTATAACGTGGTTTTGTCTGAGGTTAGTTTATGGTTTTTGAAATTGGTGGTGGGGCCCACATTTTGAGTGGATTCGCTGCTATCTATGAAATGGTTGGGCATATGTTGGACCCATTTATTTCGGTTTGTTGGACGTAAACTGGTTGAGTGGGATCCACGCAACTGGGTTAATTATGATTATGTTGGGTCCTCAGTGCTTCCTATTGTTAGAGCTGCTATATGGTTTGGGAGGTTCTCTTTTCTCATTTGCTTAGGCTGCGTTGGCTAGTGTGTGGAGATGGGTCCGATGGAGGATTTAGTTTGGTGTTGACCTTCTATTTCTGAACTGAGATTTCCCTTAGGGCTGTCGTGCTGAGAGTTTCCTTAGGACTATCCTATCTCATGCGCCTTAGCGCCGTGGTTAAGAACCAGCTTTCTCTGACCTCCTGAGCTTCTAGGGTTTTAAGTTCTTCTCAGCTATATTGTAGTTCGTACCCATGGTGTCAGAGGTTTTGTGGGGATCCATGTACTGCTGTGTGTTTTGGCCCTCTTAGCGTCTTTCATTTGTGAGCTCGGTATCTATCTTTCTCTCCTTCCACTCCAGGAGAGCATTTCCGTCGCACCCCGGAGAACGTTGCTTTTCTGTGATGCTGTGTTTACTTTGGTAAGTCTTGAGTTGGGCTATTACTGTCGAATGTTGTTGGTTCCCAATGATGGTTGTCTCGATTAAGGAACTAACTCTGGTATGGTTTTCTGCTATCATCATCTGAGGTGTTCTTGTCTCGTTCTTTTCCCCCCATTATTTGGAGAGTGTGACTATCTCTGTGAGGCTGAGTTCCTTGGTTGGGTCTGTGGTTTTCCTTGGCCTTATTAGTTCTTTAATCCTATTTGTTTATTGTTGCTTGGGCAGAGGCTTTTTAAGGAGTTTTGAGGTGATCCTTATGCCATTTGTTTGGGCTTACCTTTCGCCCTTCTTACATATTCGAGGTGTCTATTATCAGAGATGCTGGGTTTATGTTGACAAGGTTACGATTAGGTTCGCTTGTTACTATTGGCTGCTGGGTTTACCTCTTGACTTGGGGGCCCTCAATGCATAATGGTTTTTTGTATAGATGGATACATCTGAATTAAGGTCTCTTTGGACGGCTCCTTGGTACCTCTCGTTGGAAGTTCTTTTGGGTTCTTTCTTTCTCGAGCTTTCTT
>JAULJZ010179674.1:0-22699 GCA_032270985.1 Heliamphora pulchella
GTCCTTCCATGGAATAGTGAAGATGTCCTCCACTTTCCCTAGGCCGAACTCGAAATTCTCCGTTATATACAAGAAGTCATCATCGACATCCTTGCCAGAGTCCGGCAGTTCGATGACCAACTTCTCGGCTGCCCTTTTGGCTTTGAGGTAATATGACCTAGACGAGTGTTTGACCATATTGTAGCAGTAAACGATATCCTAGATACCAGGGTTGGTACCTGGAATACGATTTAACTCCATAACTCCCAAGACTACTCTAAAGACATTGGAGGAGACTTGCATGGGACTCACCCTGTAATGCCGAAGAACCCTTCCAAAAAAGGGGGTGAACCGGGAACCGAACTCCCCCTTCCACTATGGCCACCAGTGGAAGAGGGAGCTTTTTCCAGTTCCCTTCTCGGGAGTCTCCAGGATTGGGCAGAGTGATGCCGACATCATCTGGAACGTTGTATCTACGCCGAAATTCAAGCATTGCCACCGGCGTCGATACCAATCTACTGAGTTTGCCCATTGGGAAGAAAAGAAAAACAAGTGGGTAGAAGAAGAAGCTTATTGAAAATAAAGTGAGCAAACCCGCCTCAAGGCGAAGAAAAAGGTAGCAAATTGCAAAGCTTTACCTTGGAGATAACCGTAGAAACTTTAAAGTAGTCGCTAGAATCTGGGCTTGAACTCACCAGAAATCGCAGAAGTGGTATCGCAGGAAAGGCTTGAAACGGTAAAAAGAGGGAAGTAGCAACACCCCAGGCTTTTTATACCCATCGTCTGAAAAGACGGGCGCAGTTAATGCGTCGTACGCCTGAAACGACGCGAATCATTAATAATTGGCGTCTGACGTTGCCCCCACGCGCCACTCAAGGCACGCCACGTCAGCAACACCGGGTTCGGGACAGTCGTCATTATTCATGAGGGCAGCTCAAGAGGTCAGGGCAACTGAACCACCGCCCGAGGAACCGAGTAGAGGTCTCCGAGCAATGGGCTGCCCTTTAGAACTCCATCCCCCAGTACATATTCCGGGCAGCTCGACCGCCTGAACACTAACCGAATAAGGGTACAAAACTCTGGCCCTTCACCGAGCAGTCCAGCCGAGCAAGACCTAGAGCTAGGGGTAGTTGAGGGAGGATAAAAGCATTGGGCTTAAAGCCCAGACCAACCAGTTGGGACCAAGGCCCCATACGGGAGGCCAACCCAAATGTACTGGCCCAGCCCCCGAAGAAGCTTTGGTCACCAATTGTTCGGGCCTCACAAGTTCGGCCCACTCCAGACAAGGGCAGCCCGGACTAGTGAAGCCCATGTCGGCCACATGAGAAGGTAACCTTGTAAGTTTCCATCCTTAGCATGATCTGATCAGGCCTACAGGATGAAAACGAATCATATCTACATGGTGGATAGAAACAAATCACCTCAGGATAGGAAACAATGCCTAACTAATAGGAGGTAGGATCCTAAGAGGATTCAGCCTCCATTAGTCCTAACTCCTATATAAAGAGAGGCGCCCCCAGACCACCAGGTACGTAGTTCCTACACCCAAGCTCTTGCCTAGAAACCTCTCCGAGAGATATCTAACTTGAGCGTCGGAGTGCCTCCCGGTCGTGACTGGCCGGTAGGTGCTAAAAGTGTTCTTGGTGGTTGCAAGAGTTCGGCGGAGGAGCAAGGAGCATCTAGTTTTCTCGACGGAGAAGAGTCTGGCCCATATCCAGTTCGGGATCATCAGTATTGGGCCAATTTTCCTAGTCTTGATTGTGCCAAATAATCCCAGCGAGTTTGTACCGCGCACAGTTTTTGTTTGGGATTACTTAAAAGTTGGTCTTCTTTTACCCCCCAAAAAAAATCAGTTTTAAGTCAAACCGTTTGTTTTTCTAATAAAACCAACTATTCAAAAAAAAAATCTATACACATCTTAAACACCATAAATTCTTTGAACTAAAATTATTATAATAATCTCAATAAATAAAATTAACCCTCTTCACAAAAATAAAAAAAATCGTGCTAATATTCCAAATACTACAACTTAAAAGTAAAAGTAAAAATATATTAGACATTTTAATAAAAAGTAAAAAAACTACTATAAACAAATATTCTAAACACCATAACTTTTTTTATTCTTTCTTAAAAAAAAACTAAACATTTTAAAAGCTATTTTTAAACATCCCAGCTGAGTTAAAATATGAAATGATGGGCTGTATGTTTTGTTTTTTACAAATTCCAGCGCACAACTCCCTCACAATAAATATAGCATGAGAACATAAATGATATTATCTACGTAATAAGTTAGCTTGGTTGATGTGATATATATTTCATGACACATTTAAGAGTTATCTTACCTTTACACTCAATTAATGGTTATAAATTATTTATCAATTTTTTTTTAAGAATCTTTTCACTCTACAGACCCCCTCCATTGATAAATTATTTATCAATTATTTATCAATTTTTATTTATCAATTTTTATTATTTATTTTTAAAAAAAATGAGAGTGAAAATGGTTGATGGGAAAAGGTAAAATGAACAAATGGTGATGATAATTTTTTTGTTATACAAAAATCACTCTTATTTTTGGTTAAGGCTTACAAATAAAAGATAATGATTAAGGAACATATGTCTCCTACATTTTAGACTATTTTTGAGACCATATGGATCAAACAAATTTTTAGTTGAGATGAATTTATTTGGATAAGTTAATGAAATATATAAGTGATATTAAATATAAAATAGAGTTAATTAGTGATTAGTCTTAATTTTAATAGCTGTTTAAGAATAAGTCACATGCAAAGTTTTTAATGGTATAAATCCTGCCTTTTGAATTTAAAGTGATGTTTGGACTTTTTTGTCCTTACGACTTAAAGAGGATGGTATAAATCCTACTTTTTGAATTTAAAGTGATGTTTGGACTTTTTTGTCCTTACGACTTAAAGAGGAACACCTAACACATCACTCTGGCCACCACTAACACATCCCTCTCGCGATCCCTCTGGCCATTGCCATCGCCACCGCCACCGCCACCGCCATCGCCACCAACACCGACGTCGCTCTGTTCTTCGCCACCGACGTCGTCCCTTCGAAGAACGACACTGATGCTGACCTCCTCTAGGTCGCTCTCTTCCTCCTCATTTTCCTCCTACTTCAGCTCCATCACCGCCGACCACCATATCTGAACCACCGACTCTAGATCTCATCGTCGCGGCTGCTCTTTCTCCTCCTCGCCACTGCAGAACACTAGATCTAGACCACTAACTCCATATCTATGCCATTGTTGCCGCTCCTCCTCCTCACCGCTGACGACCACCAGATCTGGACCACCGGATGCAGATCTCGTTGTCGTTGTCTTCATCGTCAGTTCTCTCTCTCTTTAACTGAGATTTTCTATTGTAATTACTAAATTTTTTAGTTTAATTTTCTTGAGAAAATTCTTAAACTAAGAAATTTCTCAATTAAATGATGTGAGAAATTTTTAGAGAAATTTCAACTGATAAATTTCTTAGTTAAATGCTATGAGGAATTTGTTCTTTTTCTCAGTTAATGATATAAGAAATTTTTTTATGAAAATTAAACTGATAAATTTCTAAGTTTAATGGAATGAGAAATTTCTCCAAAGTTTTAAACTATTAAATTTATCAGTTTTAAACCGATAAATTTTTCGGTTTAATGGAATGAGAATTTTCTCTAAATTTGTAAACTGATAAATTTATCACTTCTTCTCCTTTCTCTGAAACCCTACCCCTTCGACGACGTCGCCAAAGAAGAAGGAGAAGATATGCAGCGGAGAAGAAGGATAAGACCGGTGCCGGAGAAATCATCAGAGAAGAGGGAAAAGGTCGGCACCGGAGAAGAATGAAGAGATCGGTGCCAAAAATCGGTGCTGGAGGAGTGGCCGGCGTCGACGCCAGAAAAAGGAGTGGCCAGCGTCGACGCCAGAAAGGGAGTGGCCGGTGTTGGTGTCGGAAAAGGAGCAGCCAACACCGTAGAAGAAGGAGAGAGTGAGAATGTCAAGAGCTAAAAAAAATTATTTCTGACAATGTTAGGAACAGTTTGGGAATAATATACTAGATTAAGACTAAATTTATTAAAATTTATTGGATGTAACTAATCCTCTTGTAACTTTGTAAATTAAAATTGCTATCAAAATCATTCTATAAAATAACTAATACAAAGGAGATAGTGAGATTGTGTAAATTATTATATTTTTTGAAACTATCTTATGATAAATTCAACAAGGAAAATAATTATATTTTTTTTCTAATTATTTATTTTATACTAGTCAATATATAACTAATTTTATAATATAATTTATAATAATTCTATTTATAATTATGGTGTAATTTCTCCTGCACAATATTATTTATAATTCTATCATATTGAATGTTTTATCCTCCTTTATTCTTTAGTATAACTCAATTTTTAATCTCATAATATAACGTATTCCCACAAAAATAATCATTTAACCCAAAGTAACTAAGGGCCTATTTGGTTTGCAATTTTCTGAAAAAATTTTACTTTTCAATTTTTGAAAAATTGAAAAATGCGATTGGTGAGCATTTTTTGGGCATTGTTTTCTTAAAAAAATGAATCAAAATATGAAGTCTAATAGGAAAAACTGAGAACGATAAAAAGTTGTTTTAAAAATTTTTCAATTTTTTTTCAAGTCGTTGCTTTAGGACAAAACACTGATCAAGCTATCATGGTCGTCGATCATCGCCATTGAGATCCCTTCGTCGTCGATCGTCGCCGTTGAGCTCCCATCATCGTTGCCGTCGATCTCCCATCGTCATCTCAGATCGTTATCGTCGTCTCAGCTCCCATCGTCATCGTCGTTGTTCATGTTTGTTGTCTTGGATTGTCAGATCGTTGTCTCAACTCCCATCATCATTGTCGTCATTCATGATCGTCGTCTCAGATCATCATCATCCTCGTCGAGTCAGATCGCAAACAAATCGTTGTCGAGCTAGATCATCTCGTCATCTCCCTCAGTGGTCGTCGTCATCGCGAGCTTTCTTTACCGTCGAAGTCATCGTCGTTGTCGCCCTTCACTTAATCCAGTTCGATCCTTGCGACGAGCTCTGCGACGCGGTTGCGTCGAGCTCTTCCCTTTGCTTGCGTCGCCCTTCCCATCGCTTGCGTCAAGCTCTGCGAAGCGTCGAGCTCTGCTTGCACTTGTGTCGAGCTCTGTGACATCAATCATCACGTTGGCGTCTCATTTCATCGGCGACTCAGTCATCGTCGTCGGCGTCTCAATCGTCGGCGATGTCTTAGCGTCGGCGGCGTCTCTTCCGTTTCTTGATTTGGGACCAATTAGAGTTAGGGTTAGGGTTAGGGTTAGGGTTAGCGTTATGATTTTTAAAAATAGTACGCGAAACGCAATTTCTCTTTTTAAAATATTATAAAACTGTTTCTTCAATTCATTTTTACAAAATTGTTTTTAAATAATAATTTTAAAAAACGCAACCAAATGAGCCCTAAAGTTCTCTAAACTCTCGTTCTCTCTTTCAACTTTTCTCTCCACATTTACGTGCTATTACAATATCATATTGTAGTGAGCTGTTAAAACTTCTAACTCTCAACGTTAAAAGAAATGTAGCAGTAAACTTTTGCAATGCACGAAATTTATTTTTAGTTTGCATTAGAATAGCTATTTATATGATTTTTTTCCTTAGTAAAAGAAATGAGAATTAATCCAAACAGGGGGGAGGGAAGTAAGGTCCAAGGGGGGCACTTGACCCCTCTGCTTTTATTTATTTTAATTTTTTTATAATTACAGATTATGCCCCTTTGAAATTTTTTATTGCCTCATTGTTTTCTTTAAATTACTATATCATCCATACTATAAAATAAAACTCAATTCACAAATAGAACTCTAACAGCAACAGGCGCCGCTTTTGCTTCTGCGTAACTGTGCTGACTGCTGCGCTGCTTTGCTCTCGCCGTCGCGCCGCCGCTCAGCCACTCTGCTCTTGACGCCGTGCCACCGTGCCGCTGCTCCTTGTTCCGGTCGTTGCTCTGAGTAGTGAGTACACGATACGCCCCATTGCCCCAATTTATCTCTACACTTCTTTTTACTCTTGTTGTTTCTTGTTTGTTTACTGTTGACCAATGAAAACGAACGCTGTACACAAATCACTGTTGTTTTTTGTTTGTTCACTATGCGACAAAACTTACCCACTATTAGTTTTTTGTTTTTGGATTGTTATTGTTTGTTTTTTGGATTGTTTATTATTTTCGGTAGTTTTTTTTTAGATTGTTTATTGTTGACTTTTTTTTTATAAAAAATAAAAGTAAATATAAAAAAATATGAAAAATATTTTTTGTGATTGACTGTTAGTGTTTTTTTATTGTTATTGTTAGTTTTTTTAATTGTTTATTGTTACTGTTGGCTTTTTTTGGATTGTTTATTGTTGACTTTTTTTTTATAAAAAATAAAAGTAAATATATAAAAATATGAAAAATATTTATTGTGACTATGGCTGTTAGTTTTTTTTTTGGATTGTTATTGTTAGTTTTTTTGAATTGTTTATTGTTACTGTTAGCTTTTTTTGGATTGTTTATTGTTGATTTTTTATAAAAAATAAAAGTAATATATAAAAATATGAAAAATATTTATTGTGACTGTGGGACTGTTAGCATTTGGAATTTTAATTTTATTGTGATTTTTTTATATTATTTAATTTTAGTTTAGGTATTGGATCTTTAAGTTATGAAGAGATTTTTTAAAAGATAATTAAAATTAGAAGCGACCTCTTCAACGAGTCAGAGCACAACTTTAAAGGAAGAATGCGTTGAAAGGATTTTACCTGATCTTCTCGCAGACCCGGGCCTACGACCTTGTGTTCTAGATTATGATCCAAATATCAGGGATCAAGTTCGTATGGCTTATCTATTGAAAGGCTCTTGCCAACCTCACAATCACAATTTTTCAAAAAAATAATTTGGACAAACCTTAAAAGGATTTAATCCTTCTTGGTTTAATGAGTTTGGTGGTTGGTTGGATTATAGCATTTCAAAACATTTCGCATATTGTCTTTGTTGCTATCTTTTCAGATCTGAGATAGGAGAGCAGGCAAGTAGTGATTCTTTTATTGCTAAGGGGTTTTCAAAATGGAAGAAGAAAGACAGATTGAATCTTCACGTAGGAGGTGTTAATAGTGCTCACTATCAAACTTGGAGAAAATGTCAGTACTTGTTGAACAAAAAACAACATATTGAAACAATTTTCTCCAAGCTATCAAATGAAGCAAAAATTGATTGTTTGATTAGTTTGACTGCATCAATTAATTGTATCAGATATCTTTTACGATAAGAAAATGCTCTTGAAAATTTGAAGTTGACATCTCATGATATTCAAAAAGATATAGTTAATGCTGTAGCAGTTGAAACAATTAATATCATTCTTAAAGAACTTGGTGATAGGTTATTTTTTATTCTCTTAGATGAATCAAGAGATGTCTCAACAAAAGAGCAAATGACAATTGCTTTGAGGTATGTCGATGAAAGAGGATACGCGGTTAAATGCTTTTTGGGTATTAAGCATATTATTAGTACTAGTGCTATTTCACTTAAGAAAGCGATTGAAGAAGTGTTTTCAACACACAATTTGAACTTTTCTAGATTACGTGGACAAGGTTATGATGGAGCTAGTAATATGTAAGGAGAATTTAATGGACTAAAAACACTTATTTTGCAAGAGAATCAGTGTCCATATTATATTCATTGTTTTGCTTACCAATTTCAATTAGCTCTTGTGGTAGTCGCGAAGAATCATATCTATATGGCTGATCTTTTTTACTTGGTTTCGAACATTGTCAATGTTGAGGGAGTTTCATGCAAGTGGCGAGATATTCTTTGGGAGAAACAAGATGTTAAAGTTATCGAAATTCTTAGTAATAGTAAGATAACAAGTGGGACATGATTTAAAATTTAAGTAACGCTATAATTTACTGCATACAATTTTCAAAATTTGAACCCTCTCGACGTGATTCTTGGCTCGACCATTGAATCCAAATGAACATATTTTTTAAATTTCTCATTTTAAAGAAATCAAGAAGGTAAGAAATTTTGATTGAAAAGTAAAAAAGTTCAAATAATATGAAAAAGCCACTAAATGACCCTTATGTGAATTTTTTAAATTTCTAATGATTTTTTTCAAATAAATTTAGTCAAAACAGATGTATTTTTGGATTTCTATTATCATGACAAATCAAGAAAATAAAAAAATAACTAAAAAATAAAACAAATTCAAAAAGAAAAACAAAAAAAGACACTTTGAAGTACATAACTAATATTAGTACAATTAATGGTTCAAAGAGATAAAGTTGAATTGTTTGCGAAAAGAAAGTAGTGATAAGACTTTTGTAGCTTAATCGCATCATCTTAACTTCTGTTGTGGAGGTTGCGAATTCAAATCCCATGATGAGCTGTTGGGGGTGATCCCTGTTCTCTTTTCTTTAAATTAAAATAGTGTAAATTTTTTCTGTAACAAAAAAATAAATAAATTGGAGGCGGATAAAGACCATGGGCCCAAAGCCCAGCCCAAATACATAGGGACTAAAGCCCCACTAAGGCGGCTAGCCCCAAACTGGCTTTTCCAATACTTAAAGAAGCCCGGACCATCTGATGTTCGGGCCACACAAGTTCGCCCACTTCCGAATGGGGCAGCTCGAGCTAGGAGAAGCCCATGTCGGCCTCCCAATAGGAAGGATATCTCAATAAGATACCATCCTTAATACGGTTTGATCGTATCTACAAGGTGGAAACAAATCATCAAGGATAGGAAACAATCTTAAGAGGCAGAATCCTAAGAGGATTCAGCCTCACAAGGTATTGACCCCCTATATAAAGGGAGGCACTTTCAACCTACAAGGTACGCAATTCTTAGCCCATGCTCTTAACTAGAAACCTTCTTGAGAGATATCTAACTTGAGCGTCGGAGTGCCTCCCGGTCGCAACCGGTCAGAAAGTGCTAACGGCGTTCTCTGCCTTGCAGGAGTTCAGCGACGGAGTAGGGAGCTTTCAATAAGTTCGGCGGCAAAGAGTTTGGCCCATACTCAATTCGGGGTCATCAGTATCAGGCCAATTTGTTTGGTCTTGTTTGTGCTGAATAGACCATCCAGTTGGTACCGTGTACAATTTGGCATCGTTTTTGGGAACGACGATCTCGAACCAACAAAATCATGAGTCAGACTCCGATGGGGTTCACTGGAGGCCGTACCAGGGGGATATCCTCCTAAAAATCCATCCCTGTCATTCCAGAAAGGCCAAGGGCCCCCAGGATCCCTTCGAAAGTACGAAGGCGTAGGAATGATGCCTCCTACAATGGGAGGTAGTTGCGTTACTCAACCACAAGTTCTAGAGGAGAAAGACCTTCTCCCCCATCTTCAAGAAACAGAGGAAGACTGGAGGAGAGATTAACCAGGCAGGATAGGATCATCAACAATTTGGAAGAGAAAATGGAGTAACGTGACAGGAAGATTGATGAACTCAGGCGACTGATCTAGGGGCAGGAGGCCCGAAGGGAGCCGCGTGTGAGGCAAAGAGAAAGTCCTGAACCGGAGGAGACCGAGCGTAGTCTGGAGTCCTACAGCCTGAGTCACCCTTCGAAGCGGAGGCGCAAAGAACCTGAGGTAAGCCTAAGAAGTTCCAAAATCATCAAAACGGAATTGGTTCGGCCAAGTCATGAAAGGGTTATTCAGGCTGAACTGGATCCAAATCAAGACCTACGGCTATGGTTGGAGAGAAGGACGGATTCTAGGTTACAACACGGCAATGGCCGAGCCGCCCAAGACGTGGCAAGGAGAGCGCTTGAGCAGATCTCGGTGTCACTATTGGCTGAAGTCATTGAGAATGCTGTTCCACCTCGCAAGTTCTCCCCACCAAAGTTCAAGATGTATGATGGGAAGACAGATCTAGTAAGCCATGTTCGGCAGTACAGACAGGTAATGGCACTCTAGAGTGGGAATGATGCCCTCCTTTGTCGCATGTTCCCATCCAGCCTGGGGGAGACAGCCCTCAGTTGGTTCCACAAGCTGCCGCCTCATTCCATAATGAATTGGCAGCAATTGGCTGAGTCCTTCACTGCTCGGTTCATAACCAACAGTAAACAGCCGAAGAGTTTTGACACACTACTGGTCCTACGGAAGAGTGACGGAGAAACAATTCGGGAGTATGCTCGACGCTATTGGGAGACCTATAATGAGATTGAGGACTGCAGTGAAAAACTTGCTGTGGCATCGTTTAAGATCGAGTTGGCCCCCATAGTCGTTTGAGACAATCCCTCACTAAGAAGGCAGTTACCACCATGTCCGAGCTGATGGTCAAAATAAAGCAGCATGCAAAAGTAGAGGAAGACATAAGCCAGGCCGAACAAAGTGTGGCCTCGGTTAAGTAGCCTGGGAAGAGGGATAAAGGCAGAAAAGATCAGAAGTCCAGGAAGCAGTCCCAGGAGAAGAAGGAGTCAGTGGCTTAGCAGGCCTTGCAAACAATATTTAAGGAGCCCCTACATAAGCTCTTAGACCAGATCAAGGACAAGCCCTATTTTCAGTGGCCTCCGAAGTTGATGGGAGATCCGAACAGACGCGATCAAAAAAGGAAGTTCCATTATCATCGAGATCATGGCCATCTGATTGGGGAATTCAGAACCTTCAAAAGGCACTTAGAGGACTTAGTGCAAGCTGGGCACTTGCTAGAATTTATAGATGCCGAGAAGACTGCTCGGGAAGAGAGAAACTGTGAACAGAGCCAAAGGCCCGAGCAAGGAGACGCTCCCCTTAGTGTAGTAAAGATGATCCATGGCACAGTGGAGCCCATCACCTGATCAGTTGTTCGGCACCAGGCCAGGACCATGGCACACTCCATGAAGGTGGATGAGAGCAAAAGGCGAAGAACAGAAGGAGACTCCGGCCAAGGCCAGGTCAAGAGAATTAGTTTCTTAGAAGAAGACCTTGAAGGAATACACCGGCCTCATAATGATGCCTTGGTGTTAACACTGCGCATTGCCAACTATGATGTAATGCGTGTGTTGGTAGACCAAGGAAGTTCGGTGAACATCATGTACTATAGCCTGTTCCAAAAGCTAGGGCTAAAAGGCTCAGCGCTCAAAAAGTGTATGACGCCCCTAATCGGTATTGGCACGGACCCAGTATGGCCGGTTGGGAGGATCACCGTACCAGTGAAGGCAGGCCCCGCAACGGTAAGTAACTGAATTTCTTGTTGTTAACCAGCCATCTACCTATAATGCTATTGTAGGAAGGACATGGATCCATAGCTTGGGTGTACTACCCTCAACCTACCATCAATCCCTAAAGTTCCAAGTGGGCCAAGAGATAGTTGAAATCAAAGGAGATCAGCACATGGTGAGACAGTGTTTCCTAGCAACAATGAAAAGCCTCGAACAATATCCAGAAGTGAAGAATGTAGAAGTGGAGGAGGGCCAAACAATTCACGACTACAGCCGAACTGCCGATGAGAAGGTAGTTGAGGAGCTTAAGAAAGTCATCATCAACCCGGAGGACCCGGATCGATTCTTCTTGCTAAGAACATGCATGGCCGAACAAGAGGAGAGCGAGCTGGTCGAATTTTTGAAGGAGAATAAGGGGGTCTTCGCATGGACACCATACGAAATGTCGGGAATAGACCCCGAGATAATCAGCCACCGGTTAAAGGTGGATCCCCAGAGAAAGCTAGTGGTACAGAAGCCAAGTAAATCGGCACATCATGTAGAGGCAGTGGTTGAGGAAGTTCAGAAGCTAAAGGAAGCTGGGGCCATCAACGAAGTCCACTACCTAACCTGGTTGGCAAACACCGTCGTGGTCAAGAAGAAGGATGGGAAGTGGCGAGTTTGTGTTGACTTTACCGATCTCAACAAGGCCTGCCCCAAGGATTATTTTTTCTTACCCCGAATAGACCAGCTCGTTGATTCAACGGCAGGACATGAGAGGATGAGTTTCCTTGATGCATACAGAGGATACCATCAGATTTCCATGTACCCCCCGGACATGGAGAAGACAGCGCTCATTACTCCCCGAGGGATCTATTGCTACAAGGTAATGCCGTTTGGACTAAAAAACGCTGGTGCCACTTATCAAAGGCTTGCAACAAAGATGTTCGGCGACCTGATCGGCAAAACCATGGAGGTTTACATAGATGATATGGTTGTAAAGACTAAGCACCCAAACACGCACCTTGAGGATCTGGAAAAGACATTTGAAATCCTCAAGGCATACAAGCTGAGGCTTAACGCCTCAAAGTGCGCCTTCGGGGTAAGTTCGAGGAAATTCCTAGGCTTCCTTGTCACTCACAGAGGAATAGAGATGAACCCCGAATAGATTTCAGCCCTCCAAAATTTGAGAAGCCCACAGAGTATAAAGGAAGTCCAGAAATTGATAGGTATGGCAGCAGCACTTAACCGCTTCATTAGCCCATCATCTGATCGGTGCTATCCATTCTTCAAAGCAATTAGGGGTGCCGGTCAGTTCACTTGGAATGAGGACAGTGAGAGAGCACTTAAAGAGCTGAAACAGTACCTCTCATCCCCACCATTACTAACGATGGCGTGCTCTGGTGAGACACTATTCGTGTATCTCGCAGTTTCAAGTCGTACAGTAAGTGTCGTGCTCCTGAAGGTAGAAGACAAGATCCAGAAACTAATTTACTACGTAAGCAAGGTACTTCTTGACCCAGAAACAAGGTATTTACCCTTGGAGAAGCTGGCCTTGGCACTGGTCGTCGCATCTCGCAAGCTCATCCACTACTTCAGAGCTCATCCGATCAAGGTAATAACCGAATACCCCCTACAATCATTACTTCGAAAAGCTAACTTTTCAGGGAGAGTTGCAAAGTGGGCTGTGGAACTCGAGGAGCACGACATCACCTTTTGCCCTATGACAGCCATCAAGGGCCAAGTTTTGGCCAACTTTATAGCCAAATTTAGCCAGGAGGAGAGTTCGGTGGACACTGGGGGGCAAACCACCAAGTCAGCAACTCTTAAAAATGAGGACTTAGAGGATACTTGGAGGCTCTACGTGGACGGCTCTTCATGCAAGGGGCTGGAGCAGGAATAGTACTGTATAGCCCTGATGCAATCCTCATGGAGAAGGCTATTCGGCTGGACTTCTAGGCCACTAAAAATGAAGCTGAATATGAAGCCCTATTAGCCGGGCTCCGAGATGTCAAGGAACTGAATGCCCAAAGAGTTAAAATATTTTACGACTCCCAGTTGGTCGTGAATCAGTTCAAGGGAGAGTACACTGCAAGATATGACAAAATGCAGGCATATGTCTGGCTAGCTCAGCAACTTACAGAGGACATCCCAGCCTATGAGATTACCCAGCTTTCATCCAAAGAGAATAGCCATGCCGACTCCTTGGCATGCCTAGCCTCAGCCGTTAGATTAGAGAAAAAGAGGGTGATTTCAATGGAAGTCCTCCAATAACCAAGCACAACAATGAACGAAGACGAGCAGATCTATTGCTCAGAGCTAGGTCCCAGCTGGATGGGTCCCCTAAAGAACTATTTGGTGAAAGACGAACTACCAGCCGACCAAAAAAAAGCACGGATAATAAGAAAGAAGTCGGCAAGGTTCTAGGTCTCTAGTTCGGGAGATCTGTATAAAAAGTTCTTCACCGGGCCCTACCTCTTCTGTGTGTATTCGAGCAAAGTCCAAGACTTCTTGTTTGAAATACATGAAGGAATTTGTGGCAGCCATACTGGTGGGCGATCATTAGCACACCGAGCAATTTCTCAGGGCTACTGGTGGCCCTACATGCAAAAGGACGCAGAACAGTATGTCCAGAAGTGTGAAAAGTGCCAGAGGTTCAGCCCGAACATACACATCCCAGCCGAAGACCTCTCCCCACTCACGAGTCCATGGCCCTTTGCCCAGTGGGGATATGACATAGTCGGCCCCTTCTTAATGGCCACAGGTAACAGGAAATATCTCCTCGTTGCCACAGACTACTTCACTAAATGTGTGGAGGCTGAGCCTTTGGCCAATATCAGGGACGTTGATGTAAAGAGGTTCACATGGAAGAGCATTATCACCCGGTTCGGCATCCCCCGAGCAATTATCTCCGACAATGGTACTCAGTTCGATAGCTCTCTATTTAAGAATTTTTGTTCGGGGTTTGGGATCAAGAACTACTTCTCTACCCGGCGTACCCTCAAAGTAATGGGCAGGCAGAAACTACCAACAAGACGATCATCGACGAATTAAAGAAGAGGCTGGATACAGCTAAGGGGAGGTGGGTCGAATAACTGCCCTCAGTTCTATGGACTTACCGAACTACTCCAAGGAGGTCTACGGGTGAAACTCCCTTTTTCCTAGCTTATGGGGTGGAGGCAGTCATACCATTGGAGGTTAGGTTACCTTCCATCCGAACAGAGGTAAGCACCCTCGAAGTAAATAATAGATCAATGGCTTTGGACCTGGATTTAGCCGAGGAACGAAGATCAATGGCCACTATTAAATTGGCAACCTACTAGCAAGCCCTTGCCAAAGGGTACAATAAGAGGGTTAAACACTGTGAGTTCGGCATAGGAGATCTGGTCCTAAGGAAAGTGCTCGGCCATATAAAGGATCCAGTACATGAAAAGTTGGGCCCGAACTGGGAGGGTCCGTACAAGGTTACCTCCAAGGGCGGCACTGGAGCATACCACCTACAAGACATGAATGGAAAAGCAGTCCCTAGGCCATGGAACGCAAACAATCTCCGCAAGTTTTACTTTTAAATTTTCTAGTTATTTGTAATTTTTCATTTTTAATAAAACGCCGCTGCTCGGCACGAACTTTTTCCTTCACTTTTAAGTTTTTATCAACTGATATTCCTGATAAACATTTTGGGGGCATACCCTGAGTACGAAAAGCACAATGAACTTCTTCAGTATGGATGTTGATTCCATACTTAGGATGTTCAGGCCTTAAGAGGCCCAATTCGATATTTATCTGAACTATATTAGCCCTTAGTATGAATGTTAATCACATACTTAGGATGTTTAAGCCTAAAAAGGCTAAGTTCGAAATTCATCCGAACTGAATTAGCCCTTAGTATGGAAGTTAATCACATTCTTAGGATATTTAAGCTTTAAGAGGCCAAGTTCGAAGTTCATCCGAACTGAATTAGCCCTTAGTATAGAAGTTAATCCCATACTTAAGATGTTTAAGCCTAAATAGGCTAAGTTCGAAATTCATCCGAACTGAATTAGCCCTCAGTATAGAAGTTAATCCCATACTTAGGATGTTTAAGCCTAAAGAGGCTAAG
Source organism: Heliamphora pulchella (assembly GCA_032270985.1). Taxonomy (NCBI): domain Eukaryota; kingdom Viridiplantae; phylum Streptophyta; class Magnoliopsida; order Ericales; family Sarraceniaceae; genus Heliamphora; species Heliamphora pulchella. The sequence continues at coordinate 15,240 of JAULJZ010179674.1, forward strand.
TTCATCCGAACTAAGTTAGCAATTAGTATGGAAGTTAATCCCATACTTAGGATGTTTAAGCCTTAAGAGGCCAAGTTCGAAGTTCATCCGAACCGAATTAACCCTTAGTATGGAAGTTAATCCCATACTTAGGATGTTTAAGTCTAAAAAGGCTAAGTTCGAAGTTCATCCGAACTGAATTAGCCCTTAATATGGAAGTTAATCCCATACTGAGAATGTTTAAGCCTAAAGAGGCTAAGTTCATTCGAACCAAGTTAGCCTTTTGTAGGGATGATAATCCCGTACTTAGGATGTTTAGGCCTCAAGAGGCTAAGTTTGATGGCTATCCGAATTATATTAGCCCCTAGTATGGATGTTAATCCCATACTTCGGACGTTTAAGCCCAATAAAGCTAAGTTCGATGTTCATCCGAACTCATCAAGCCCTTTGTATGTAAAACAATCCCATACTTAGAATGTTTAACCACAAAAAGACTAAGTTTGAAGACTATCCAAACTAACTTAGGCCTTTGTATGGAAGTTTGGTCCCATACTTGGGATAATTAAGCTTAAAAAGCTAAGCGTGGAAGTATGCCTGAATTACTTGGGATCTCAGTATGGATGTTCATCAAAGACAATGCAATTATGAAGACCGAGATAAAACAAAGAAAGAAAAGGAAGATGTCTTCAGGGAGCGGCAAGAAAATCTTCAGTAGTCTCCACAGGAGTGCCCACCTCCTCGGCTACGGATGGGACTTTCTCGGGCACTTCAGCAGAGGCCACCTCGTCGGCATCGGTGGTAGCCTTGGGATCTCCAGCTTCTTCCATCGCCTCCTCGCCGGATTGCTTGCTCGAAAGAGGGACCTCAGTGTACAGTGGGGAGGACTCCTCCACTCCGGCGGCTTTAAGGGCGGCCTCCTAGGAAAAGCCAAAAATGAGGTTTTGAAGGCCGGGGATCTGAGCCTTGTAATCCTTAGTAGCTTCGGCTACCCCAGCCGAATAGGCCTTTGAGGTCTCCTCCTTGCACTTGTCCAGCTCGGCCTCGGTCTTTCCAAGGAGAACCACGGTATCGGTAAGGGACTTCTCTTTCTCCTTCAGACGCTGCTTCAGAGCAATCTCAGAGATCTCCAACTTTGACGACCAAGCATGCGCGACACCGAGCAATTTATCCTTGGTCCGGATGCTGGCCTCCATCTTCGATAGTTGCTAGAGGTATTGTTGATATTTTTCACAAAGCCTTGCCAGTTCCAACTCCCTCTCCTCCAGCTTTTCCATCATGGCCACCAGACGGTGAAGACCCTGCACATCAGAGAAATAAGAAGGAATTTCACTAAATAAAATAATGAAGTCGCCGAAGAAGATGTTTTGAGTTAGTACCTGGACCAAGTGGCGAATGGAGGATTTGACCAGTTGCTCATAAGGAAGTTTTCTTGCCTCCTCTATATCACCGAGCAGCAGGAGGGCCTTCGATAGCCCAAAGGCAGTGTCCGGGGATTTTGCATGATCATCTACCGTGATCGTACGATTATCCTTCTTCAGCTCGGGGGCCTAGTGCTCGACACCCCCGGAGGGCTCAGCTATCGCCTTTCCCTTATCTCTCCTCTCTTTCTCCTTATGCTCCTTCCCCTTCTCCTTCTCCACGCCCTTCTCCTTGAGGGGTGAACCTCGAGCCTTTTTTTCTCTTTTCTGAGGAGGAGGGGAATCCACCTTTGAAACTTGAGCAGCCTCCTTCACAAGCTCGGTTGAAAGGCTGGCTGGGGTAGCAGACGATGAGGTTACTTTCCTCTTCGGCCCTTCAAGGGTAGGGAACTAGGACAGGTCGGCGGTAGGGGCTTTCTTCTGTGCCTTCTCCTCGAGTTCTTCGAAAATAGAAAAGTCTATGGAAGAGGAAGAAGACGAGGAAACAGAAATGGTATACCCAGGAGACGAGGGCCCGAGCTCAGCAACACTAAGTGAAGGCTGGGCGACTGTAACCTGTTTCTCTGCTCTGATGAACGGAAGAACAATCGCCTCCGGGACCTCGGCGGGATCTGAAGCAGTGGCGGTAATCCGAACTCCTGAAGTGTTGGGCCTAATGAAGCTCCTATAGGTCGGGACATACCTCAGTAAGATGTGAGCAGCCTGACCTAATTCTTTCTGCTCGGGAAGTCCTTTGTACTGCCAGACTTTTCTCAAATCTTCTAAGTGGACGCCGGGCAATGGTCCACGAGCACGATTGTTTGCAATCTCACCTACAATGAGGAAGCAGAGATGTTACAAAGCAGAATAATATGAGTCAAGCTTATAAACAAGTAAATAGTGATGACACTACCAGGGCTACGACTATTTTTTCAAAGGACAGTGAAGATGTCGTGCTCTTCACCAGGACCGAACTTGAAGTTACCGGTCACGTAGACGAAATCATCATCCACGTTCTTGCCGGAGTCCGGCAGTTCGATCACGAGCTTTTCGGCTGCCCTTTTTACTTTGAGATAATAGGAACCAGTCGAATGTTGAACCATGTTGTAGCAATACACGATATCCTAGATACCCAAATTGGTACCCAGAATACGGTTTAGCTCAACCACCCCCATGATCACTCTAAACACGTTAGAGGACACTTGCATGGGGCTAACTCTGTAATGCCGGAGAGTTCGGCGAAGAAGAGGGTGGAGTGGGAACCGAACTCCTCCTTCCACAATAGCAACTAAAGGAAGGGGGAGCTTTTCCCAATCCCCTTCGCGAGAATCGCCGGGATTGGCAAGAGTTATTTCAACATCGTTCGAAATTTGGTATCGACGTCAAAAAGTTCGCATGGCCTCCGGAGTCAAAATCAATTTTCTCAGTTTGCCCAGATTTGGAGGAAAAAAGAAGGAAAAAGGGAAAAAGACTAGGCAAATTGAAGCTCAAAGTATAGAGAGATGGCAGCAAGAAGAGTTCACGAGCTTACAAAATCACTAAGCGACGAGTTCTGAGACGCCGATTTCTGGAGAAATGATCGACGAAAACTGGACTGGTGTTTGCCGAAAAAATTACAGAGAAAGTCGAAGGTTTGAAGGTACGAAAATAGTAAAAAGATGGAAATGGCATCCCAACGGGGTTTTATACCCGTTGCAATTGAAAAGACAGGCACATTGAATGTGTCGTACGCAATCATTGCGTCTCCCCTAGGACTACGCGCGCCCCTTCGCTTAACCAACCAGAGCGTGCCATGTCACCCAATGCAAGGCTCGAAACCAGCCGTCGTTATTTATGAGGGCAACCCTAAAGAGCTGGGCAGCTGAATCACCACCCGAAGAACCGAGTAAAAGGTCGCCGAACAACGGAGCACCCTTTAGAACTCCGTCACTCAGCACGAGTCCCGAACAATGCAACTGTGCAGATACCGTGCAACAAGACTGTCAACCGAACAAAATATCAAAGCTCTGGCCCTTCACCGAACATACCAGCTGAGCAAGAACCAGAGCTGGGGGCAGTTGGAGGCGGATAAAGACCATGGGTCCATTGCCCAGCCCAAATACATAGGGACTAAAACCCCACTAAGGAGGCCAACCCCAAACTGGCTTCTCCAGTACTCAAAGAAGCCCGGACCATCTGTTGTTTGGGTCACACAAGTTCGGCCCACTTCGGAATGGGACAGCCCGGGCCAGGGAAAGCCCATGTCGATCTCCCAACAGGAAGGATATCTCAATAAGATACCATCCTTAATACGGTTTGATCGTATCTACAGGATGAAAACAAATCATCAAGGATAGGAAACAATCTTAAGAGGCAGAATCCTAAGAGGATTCAGCCTCACAAGGTATTGACATCTATATAAAGGGAGGCACTCTCAACCTACAAGGTACGAAATTCTTAGCCCAAGCTCTTGACTAGAAACCTCCTTGAGAGATATCTAACTTGAGCGTCGGAGTGCCTCCTGGTCACAACCAGCCGGAAGGCGCTTATGGCGTTCTTTGCCTTGCAGGAGTTCGGCGACAGAGTAGGGAGCTTTCAGTGAGTTCGGCGGCAATGAGTTTGGCCCATACTCAGTTCGGGGTCATCAGTATCGAGCCAATTTGTTTGGTCCTGTTTGTGCCGAATAGACCATCCAGTTGGTACCGCGCATATAAATAAAGAAGGAAGTGAAGATGGAAGCAAATTTATTGTTGAATTCAAAAAGTAAAAGGATACAATTATATTGTTTGTATTTTTTAATTACCTATTGCATGAAGAATTTGAGAAGATCATGAAATTGATCGTGCTATTTTAATAAATAAAGGGTTGGTTTCGTGAAATATTGCTTAATGTATAAACATATATGTATTAAATTAAATGTAATTATACGCATGAAAGTATATGTATTTGAATTAACAACTTAAGGAGTCAATGAAAAAAAATAATTATTTGACTCTTAAAATTTATCTTGGATTAGTTTTATTCACTCAAAGTAAATGTTAGGATTTTGAGTCAATTTAAATTTTGACAATTCTGTTTAATATAAAATTTCTATAATTAAAGGAGTTTAGTTGTTTTTAAAATTTTGGATGTAAAAATCTTAATTTGTTTAGAAGTCACAGGATTATTGAAACTCCTGTTGGAGTTAGAAGTTTCAAAGTGTTTAGAGTTTTAATTGTATTAAAAGTCTCAAGTCAAAATTTTGTTCATATCAGAAGACTAAAATGCAACACATGAAACTCAAGATACAAGTGATTAAAATAAGTTCAAGCAAGTGCAGTTCATGCAGGATACAAACTGCCACTTGACCACTCAAGCGGCAAATAGTTTGCTCAAGCAAACTCCTAGCAGTTCCAGTTTCATCGAAACTTAGATTGCTGCAGATTTTTGTCTATACAATGAGGTATACTCGAGGCTCGAAAAACACATTTTAGAGCATAACATTCTAGATCTTCTGGATTAATATTCTAGACCTTCTGAATTACATTCAAGTCATATCTTTGAGTGTATTTATGAGTTCAAAAAAGAACTAATAATAAAGTTTGTATTCAACTTAGATGGATTTTTAAATTTATCGATGGTGGATTCTGTCGGCGTGAAGTGTTGAGGATTCGATATTTATAAGAAGTACTGAGGATTCCGTTTGGTGGTGATCCAATACAAGGAACGATATACGTAGATTCGACAAGCGAGACTTAATACGTTAAAATTGAGAATTTGACTGGAGTTTATAGATGGTCTTGTTACTGTTCACTAGTATAGTATTTAATTTTTCTGGAATTGGATTAGTCCCTTAATTTTTACCCGAGTTTGAGTTTTCTACGTAAAAAGTTGTGAGTCTCTAATTTGTGTGATTTGTTTATTTTTTTATTATTTGCGATTGCTTAGACTTAAAATAAATCAACAATTGACGCTATTCTTCATTGTATTTTAGAATATTATTTTTTTAGTAAAGTTGAAAGTTATTGTTTTTGTTAATATTTTACCATCTTGCATATAAAAAAGAAGGGAAATGAAAATGTGACAGTACAATGAGAGTTCAATAATAACTGCAATGTAAAACATGTGGCAATTTCAAAGCATTTCTTGATTTCAGAGAGTTAAATGACAAAATCATATGAGAAATTTGTGGCAGTTGATTTTTAAAACGAATTAAAGATGTAAAAGGTGAAAATAGTACATATAGATAAGGTTAAAAGTGAAGAATAAACACGGAGGGATTCCAAATGATTCAAAACAAATATTAAAATTACCATATGCCACATTTAGAAAGCATAAATATATATAAAAATGTTATTTCTTGAAAATATAATAAAATTAGAATACACCAATATTATTCTTATCTTTTTTTAATCCTAATCATTCATCAAATTTTGTTTTTCTTATCAATAATGCTAGGATGAATAACTTATTTTATCAAATTAATATCTTAAATGACGTGACATAATCATAAATATTGATATAATAGGCCTCACATAAATTTTACTTAAATTTAATATTTGTGATTTTGCCATCTTTTTTGGGGGAGTTTAGCTAAATTTCTGCTACTAACTTTTAACTTTTTGCTACTGAATTTAATTATAAGTTATAATTTTTTTTAAATACCACCAACTTTTGTTACAATTTGTAATCACTTTTTTTTTATTTCAACTATAAATTATAATATTTACTAAGCACTTACAATTTTTACTATAAATTACAATAAATAATTTATTAGTAGTATAGCATTCTCGTGCAGCCCCTTTTAAGGTTAACAAAGATTCCACAACAACTCCCCGTCACTTTCCTGCCCCTGCACCATCCCTAACAGTAATAGCCTCAAATTGAGTAATGGAAATTTAAAATTTACATAGCTACTGTTTGGAATATCTAAAATGTTTAATTTTTAAATTTTTTTAGCTTTTTTAGAAAGAAAAAAAAGAAAGAAAAAGAAAAATTAGTGTTTGGGATAATTTGTTCAGTGTATCTTTTTTTGTTTTACTTTTTATTAAAATATTTAGCCTGTGTTTGGATTAATGTTTTTTAGTGACTTTTAAATTTTTTGACTTTTTTGTAAAAATGTAGACGACAAATCATATAAAAAAAGTGAAAAAAAGCCTAATAAGTCAAATCAGTTAGTTTTTTTTTATTTTTAAGTCAAAAAATCACAAAAATAAACTAGCCCAAACACAAGCTTAATATGATTTTATTTTTTTCTTTTAAGTTATACAGTGGTTAAAATATTAACACGATTTTTTTATTACCGAGAGTATATTATAATTATTTTATTAAAAAAAGTTGGTATATTTAGAATGCGTGATTTTTTTTTTATAAAAAATAAAAAATTTAATAAATTCTTTAGAGATGGTAGTTAAAAAATTAACACTTTCTTTTAATAGAAAAATCAATTTATTAATAATCACAAGTAAAAGTAAAGACATAATAATTAAAACTAGACTAAAATAAGAATTCACACCATATAAACTTCCATTTAATAATTACAAACATTTATTAATTTCGTGCATGCACTGTTGGCTTCCTAATATTCACGCTCACGCTCAATAAGATTGTGGACACAAATGAGTGGCCTTTTCCTATTCTGTGATGTTCTTCGGCCTATATGTAGCTACGAGCGTTACATGTTCCTTTACTGCGAGCCGTTCAAATCTTTCCCACCCCGTCATTGCTTGTTCTTCTTATTCTTCTTCTTCTTCTGATAGCTTCACAGTGACGAATTCAAGGCTCTTGAGGTAAACACCCACAGCCTTCCTTTCTGGGTCTGATCGCCTTTTCTCCTCCGATGTCGTAATGCGTTTCGTTTCTTGTACTTCTAACTACGTGTTTTGTGGGTTCATTGAAACGCCTAGTTTTAGGGTTTGAATGGCTGATTGTAGAATAGTTGTTCGTACCACATTCTGAAAATCCTCTGTTTATTTGTGTTTTGGTGGAAAAGATGTTAACTGGTATCTTTGTTGTGGTGGGTTTGGGTTAATTTTTGCTCTCAAGTCCCAATGCGTTTGGTTTTCATGCTTAATTCATCTTCTGAGGAACTTCAATGGTTTGGGTTCCTGAAGTCCTTGATTATTT
>JAULJZ010179684.1:0-22699 GCA_032270985.1 Heliamphora pulchella
AGAGAGGGAAGAGAGGAGAGAAAGAGATGGCAGAGAGGGGGGAGAGAGAGAGAGAGATGGCAAATAGGAGAGAAAGAGATTACGGTGGATTTGAGGGTGATTTTAAGGGTGGTTTGGGGCAGTGGTTTGGGACAGTGGTTTTGAATGTGTTTGGAATTTCAGTTGCAAAGAGAAAAAGAGTAAAATAGAAAAAAAATATAAAATATTTAATAATAAAATTAGTTTTTATCCAGTTAACTAATAGTCAACTAACAGAAGGGTTAAAGTGAAATACAAAAGTAAAGCAGAAAGGAGAGCAGTATAATTTCAGATACCACAATGGAGGTATATGTAATATGCTTAAATATCAAGGAAGGTAAGTGTAATTATCCCTTATTAATAATATACTACATGTTTGAGACGTATAAAAAATTTAGATTTTAAGAGGTTTAGATTTTTTTGAAAAAATAAATAAAATTAAATTGTTTGGAATAATTTTTTGTAGTTGTTTTTTTGCTTTTCATTAAAATATCTAAAATGTTCTTACTTTTAATTTTTAAGTTATAATATTTGGGATATTGACAGGACATTTTTTATTTTGTGAGTTGGGTTGATTTTTTTAAATAGGAATATAATAGTAATTTTGTTTGAAAAAAATTTAAGTATTTGGGATATGAATTGGCATTTTTTCTTGAACTAAGAGATGGAAAAAAAAGTTAATTAACTTTTTTTAAACCAAATAGATCATCTTAAAGCCTAATTATTTTACAAAAAAAAATCGACTTAAAAGTTATCCTAAACAGGCCCATAGTATATGATTATATTTATAACGAAAGTTAGTAAAGTTATTTGTCTCTAAACGCGAATGAATAATTTAAACATTTTTACCTTGTGGGTTTCTAAAGGCACCCTTTTTTTTCGCTTAGTATTAAATACATTTAGTACTTGTATGTAATGTATAAATATTTGTACTTGTGATTTTACAAAAAAACAAATTATGTACATTTAGAAACTTCTATTTATCTTTTTAACTAGTTTCTTTCCCCACTATGTAGTGGTGTCAAAATACTAAATTTTTTATAATACTAAAATATTATACCAAATAATTTTTTTTTCTTTCCCCATGGATGTGGCGATCATAGTAACGTGTTCTATTGGTTACATGTTTATATTTAATAATGTAGCAAAAAATAATTTAGATTGAATAAAGAAATTTTCCAAACAAGTCAATCATTTAATAGCCTAGCTAGCAGTATCCTGTGTCATTACTTTCATAATACTATCATTTAATGATGTAGTAAAAAATATTTCGTCAATTACCCAAAAAAAAATATTTCGAGTGAACAATATTGGTGTTTTATCAAAACTTCTTGTAAATATCTTCTCTCTTTTTTTTAGTAATTTTTTTTCAGTGGTAGTCTAAACGCTTATACCATTTTATATTCATATTGACTTAGTAATCAAAAAATAAAAAATTTAAACCAAAAAATAGAAATAAACAGCTCTCAATAAACATTCAATTTACTGAATATTTTTCAACATTGATCAATTTTCTTCACTTTTAAAGTTTTTCATGACTAGAAGAATCAGAAAAATAAGAAATTGAACATAAATATCAAACAAACAAAAAAAATGACAAAAACAAACTAGCTATTTAGGAAAGTTTTTCCAAAATGCCCTTAAATGTTGACCAGGACAAGCCCTTGTATGTAGGCGACAAGGCGGCCACCTTGAAAGGAAAAAACCTAACCTAAACTATAGATTTGGCAAGCCACGTAATTAATAAATCAATTTTTTTTAAAACAATAAATTTGATGTTTGGAGGACTGGACCATAGAATTTGGCGGAAACCTGTCTTTACTCATTGGCCCGGTTTAAGTTACGTCGTCCAAACGAACCAAATAAATTAAATTTTAAGTTAATAAATAAATAAGTTAATAAGTCAAATAAATCAAAAATTACTTAAACGAACCAAGCTTATTTAAGCAAATAAGCCAAAATAAACCAAATAAGCCAAGAATACCCAAACGAACCAAACTTAAACGAAGTGACTTATTTGTACCACCCAAACGAACCAGCTTATTTCTATTTTGGTTTATTTGCTTATAAACAAATAAGCAATAAGCTGTTCACCCAAACTCAATCTATTAATGTTGAGCATCTTTTATTATACTATTGGGAGTCATTAGTTTTCATAAATGAAAGGTCGAGTAATTTTGAATCACTTTTTTTTTTTGTTGGTTAGATGAAAGATAAAAAATAACTCACAGTGTATCGAATATTTTTATTTAATAAGAAAATTATGTAAATAATGACAATTATTACTATAAGAATATCTAGATGGTGTTTGATATTATTGAAACTAATAGCTTATAAATTGTAATTTGTAGTAAAAATTGTGAGTGTTTGGCAAAAATTATAACTTATAGCTAAAATAGAAAAAAAAAATAATTATTATAAATTGTAGCAGAAGCTGTGGGTGTTTAAAAAAACTTATAACTTATAACTTATAACTTATAACTAAAATTAGTAACAAGAAACTAAAAATTATTAATAGAAATTTTGCCAAACACCCTCTAATAATTTTTTTGAATGGAATTCATGCTTCATGTTTACAAATCTCTCTCTCTCTCTCTCTCTCTCTCTCTCTCGCTTTCTCTGGAGAAAGTGTACAAGAAAACAGCGTGCGCGCACCAATGCATATTCAAAATGATATGGCTGTGAATTGAATGTCTTTTTCGTTGCTTTTGGTTTCACACTCTTTGGTAGATTCTGAGTTCAGTTATGGGTAAAATTAGGGTAAGTTCATAAAATATTTATTCTTATAAATTTGGAGTAATGTATTGTAGGTAAGAATTGAAAACCTAAAATAATTTGAATCAGTATTAATTAGAAAAAAAAAAACCAAAATACCTAAATTGGTTCAATGATTAAAGGCCAATTGGTAACTAACTTAAATGCTTTTTTTTTTTTTTTGCGTTTTTAGCTAAAAATTTAAATTGGGTTTAAAATAAGTTATTTGATAACTTAGCTTTTAAACTAGCTTTTTTCAAATTGGTTGTTTGGATAAAAGATAGCTTTTTTATTTTTTGTTCAAATTAAACAATTTTACATTTATATATATTTGATATTAATAATTATATGTAATTTGTAGTGGTAGTAAATAAGTTACGAATGAATGGTATTATTATATTTTAAAAGTTGTGGGAGTTGAATAAAATATTCTAAGAATTTGTGTTTTGATTTGACTTTTTAACTTTTTTATTTTTTTATTTTTTTATTTTTTTTGTCAAACGAATAACATTAATTTTTTGGTATTTTTAGCCAAAAAAAAGCTAAACATGCCAATCTGGGCCTAAGTCGACTAAGAATCTAGCATTCAAATCACATTTAATAACAAAAGTAAGGTACAAAATAAAAATGAATAGAGTCGACTTTGTGTTCCATCTAACTAATTAACATGGTCTGAATAGTAGCAACCCACATGTGACACTCATCCCACATTCCTTCGTAATGAGATTGTAAAATATTATATGTGCGTATTCTGTTTTTTGTTTTTTTGAACGACAGAGATAAAAAGTATTATAAATGAAAAGGAATCAAAACAATCACCCAAGAACAGCTACAGGAGCCACAATCACTACCAACCAACTCCTGCCAAGCACTAAGGATTACTCCACTTCTTACACACAAAAACATCTGCTAAAACTCATGAGGTTAACATCACTACCAACCTGTTGATAAGAATCAACAAAAAGAAGGGACGAGTTAGTGAAAGATAGCCATAAGGTTAAAAATCACATCTTTCACTCTACAAAAATTTCTTTTGGGGTTTTCTTTCAGCCATAGCCCAATTTGAACTTTTGCCAAGTAAGCTATCTCATTAGGCTCAATCCTCACATTGTCGAACACTAACTTGTTTCTTGCAACCCAAATGGACCAGATCATTGTTATAAAAGAAGAGTTCCATAGTTGTTTCTTAAGCTTTTTCTCTTTTTTGCTCACCCAAGAATAGAAAAGCTCCTCCGAAGTACCAGGTGACGCCTACTGTCTACCCCACCACTGTATAATTTGTGACCACACCTTCCAAGCTACTGGACAGTTCACAAACAAATAATTAACTGATTCCTGTACAAAGTAACAGAATACAAAAGAGAGGTTGCGGCATGGCTTCAAAATTCTCCTCTTTACTAACGTGTCTTTAGTTGTGACTCTATTTTGCACTGCCATCCAACAGAGTAACAGGCATTTTGGGGAGCTTCTTGCCACCAAATCCTTCTCACCCTAGCTATCCTACCCATATTATCATCATCTAGCAGTTTGCGAAAGGATTGCACCGAGAATGAGAGGTTTTTTTTCTCCTTTCCACACAAAGCCATCGTTCTTTCTTTCGTCTATAGGGCTGGCTCTCAGAACCTCCATAAGAGTACCCCAGCAACTAGCTTCCCAGGAAAAAAAAGATCTTCTAAAGAAATCCTCAAAGTCATGAAACAGGTAGCTATTATAAAAATTTGCCACTGAGATATTTTGATCCTTAGCAAGAAGATATAGTCTTCGATGGGATACAACTAAGGGGCTTAGACTCTGCCATTTGTCATGCCAAAAATTGATCTCCTCCCCATTTCCTACTTGCAGACAAAGCTTCTTACATAGAATAATACCCACCCTCAAATTTGCTTGGCCTACTGCTAGAATATCCCTCCACAACTTTTCAACTCTCCTCATCTCTCTTATCGCAGGTAGCCATTCTCCACTACTAAGCTCATACAGTTGGTGTATGATCCTTCTTCACAACCCATTCTTCTCTTAAGTGTACCTCTACCACCATTTTGCCAAAAGAGTTTGATTCTTGGTTTTTAGATCTCTGATGCCCAAGCCCCCTTGTTCTAGCTAGATGTAGCCATAGACCACGACGCTAAATGTAATTTTCTTTTCTCTTCCACCTCTCCCATAGAAATTTCCTTTGAACCTAATCTAGTAAGGCCTTAACCTGTTCAGGCATCCTACATAGGGATAGGAAATATGAGGGAATGTTAGCTAAGCAAGCTTTGATAAGAACAACCCTCCCTATCATAGTTAGCTGTTTCTTACTCCACTCTCTCAGTATACTTCTGAACTTACTTACCATAAGCTTCCAAGATGAACTTTTCTTCATACCAGCACCTAGGGGCAGACCCAAGTACTGCATAGGCAGCTCACAAGTTCTGTAATTTAAGATATCAGCTAGAGAGGTGACTTCCTCCCCTATGACTCCCACCTCACAAAGAGCACTCTTATGATAGTTGACCTTTAACCCTGAGAGAAGTTCAAAGCATTTCAAAATCCTCTTGATATTCCTCACTTCCTCAACACGGTTGTTGCAAAACAAGATAGTGTCATCTGCAAATTGCAAATGACTAACTTTCAGACCTCCTTCCCCACTTCAACACTCTTGATCAAGTTCCTCCCCATAGCTTTAACCATTAAGATATTGAGACCCTCAGTAGCTAGGTTGAAAAGGAGAGGGGATAAGGGATCTTCTTGCCTCAGCCCCTTCTCCATACCAAAGAACTTGGTTGCTGCCCCATTAACCAACACAGACAGAGAAGGTGATGTTATGCATTCCTCCAACTATTTAACCCATACGGAGCCAAACCCCAGACTGTGCAACATTGATAGGATATACTTTCAATTCACTGAGTCATAGGCCTTATGGAAGTCAAGTTTCAGGATGATCTACCAAACTAATATGCCTAAACTCATTTAGGCTGTGAGGTTTTTAGTTCTTAGGGATCAGGGCAATGAAAGACTCATTAAGGCCTTTCACCAGCTTTCCATTGGCATGAAACTCTCTCATGAATCTCATTATTTGGGGTTTAACCATAGACCAAAACTTATAAAAAAAGAGTAAATTAAGCCCATTTGGCCTAGGAGCCATATTACCATTGCAATCAGATACTGCAGCACTCACTTCCTCCTTAGTAAACATCCTACCACGGTTGTCTTTATGATTCTGAGAGAACACTCTAGGATACTCCCCTTTGAGGCAAAGCCTAACCTGGTAGGATTCCTTGTACATAGCTGTGAAGGACTTAGCCATTGCCTCCTTTACCTCTAAAGGTTGTTTCAGATTTTTTCCTTCCCATTTGATTTGCCCTATGTAATTTCTCCTTTCCCCCTCCTTAGTTACTGTATAAAAAAAGGCAGTGTTCTAGTCCCCCAACTTAGCCCAATTAGCTCCAGCTTTTTTCTTCCATTCATTTTCCTCCCACAAGTGTTCTTCCCACAACTTTCTTCTTAGGTCCTCCCAGACTTCTTGTCTTATCCTCTTCCAAGTTCCTAATTTCTGCCTCCTTCTCGAGCCTTTCAATTTCAATGGAAATGTTTTGGATTCTGTCAACTCTATTACTTAGATTTTCTGTTCTCCACATCTTGAGACCTTGCTTGACGTGCTGTAACTTTTTCATCAAAACATACCCTCCCCACCCCTGCGAGGCTTCCACTGCCCGTAGATCCCTTACTGAGCTACTAAAGGTGGGATGGTTGAACCACACATTATAAAGTCTAAAAGGTTTGGGCCCCCAACCTTTCACACCTTTAGACAAAACCACAGGATTGTGGTCTGAGAGGGCCCTAAGAGCAACATGTATACTGATGCCACCCTTGACAATTCACCCATTTAGCTGAAATTATGAATCTGTCCAACCTACACTGCATAGGAATATCGACCAAGTCCAGATAATCTACAAATACCTGGAAGTCCTCCATTCCTTTGGGTGTACCTGTACATTTTTTCCTTTCCTCAATCCTAAGAACCTCGTTAAAGCCCCCCCCAGCACCAAAGCCTAGGGTAGGTTTGCTTCAAGTCAGCTAACACCCTCCACAAAGATTTTATTTGGCTATTAATATTTTGGGCATAGATATTTTCTAGCACACATTGGAAAGTAACACCCCAAACAAGGATGTGTGGTCCTAAGGTGTTGAATCGCGATGAATTGTGACGAATCAGCTCACATTGCTCGGTGATGAATTTATAAAAGGCCTTGGTTCTTCTTTGAAATGAACTTTGAAAAACATAAAACCATGCACTTGGTGCGTGCATATAGGGTGTGTGGGCAAGAATGTTGTATCATGTATGCCACAGAGACAAAAAAAAACCGCAAACAAAATTATTATATAAAATTAAAAACTCAAATCCAAAATCCAAAATGGCATAACAGTTGGATTTTTTAAATTAAGTGATTGGTCTTTAAGTCTCTTGTTTATAAAAGAAATTAAGAAGAACTATCTGCCACATCATTAGATGTAGGAGTTGTGGATGGAAATATTATTCACAATCTTGAGTCGAGTTATTCGAGTTAATAAATGTAATGTGTGAGAACTAGCTTGATGCAAAACGTCCACAACTAATTTAGTTACATATAGTAAAAGTGAATATATAGGACCATTTGAGAAAATATAATTTCACAGAAAGTAATTTCATAAGACTAGTAATAAATGGATTATTGATGTTACGTTCTTCTTAGTATTGTTGTTTTACTTTTTGTAAAATTAGTTATTTAATGTATACATAATAATCCACTTATTGACAAATTAGAAAAAATATAATCTCGCGAGATACGTAACTCAGATTTGCATTTAGTCCGTCGATCAAACATGCCCGTTGTATTTTATCAAACTTTTTGCATTTTTGGTTTTTTGTGATTTTTTTTTTATTTTTTAGTTAAATAGTTAGAAGAAAAATAAAGTAAATCGTGTAGTTACTTTTTTTTTGCAATTTTTTTTGGCCTTTTTAGTCTTTTGTATGGAACTAAAAATATTACTACATTGATAGGTGTTGAAATTAACCTGTAATATGAAAAATTAAAGTACAATTTTCCATTTTTATACTGATATTAAAATGTGCAAAGAAAAAAAATTAAAAAAACTAGATTTTTAACTTGTTTGGGTGAATCAAACTAATTTTTTTTATACTTTTTATACTTTTAAGTCAAAAGCTGAAAAACCTGACTTGCAAAACAAGAATATCAGTGTCTTAATCAAATATTTCAGATTAATAAATCAATGTCGATCTCCCAAATCCATAGTTCCTTATCAATTGCATATAGTAACAAAGTTAACCATGGCCAACCAAATCGACAATTACACCCACATTGAAATGAGAAATCTCCCTCTTCAAAACTATACCCAAAAGAAAAGAAAATAAAAAGAATTGATCAAATCAGGAAATAGAGATGCTGGCAACCTGAAAAAGGGAGAAGGGAGCCTCTTCAAGAGCTAGAGATAGGAACCTTAGGCAAAAGCTCGCAAGATTCTCTAAAAAAATAGTTTGAGAAAGAGATACTCAAAGAGCTGCAATGGAACCAAACTTCACCTTGGGGCAAGAAGACAAGACATTTACTATCTTTGTGGATAACTTACCAGGAGATATGTACAAAGGCTAGCTGAAAAGAATCTTCAGCAAATGTGGTCTTGTCTTGGATGCTTTTATTCCAAACAAATATAGGCTGAAAACACAGTCCCGATTCGATTTTGTGCGATTCGGGTCTTTTGCTACTGCCTCAAAGGCCATTAACCTGTACAATGGTGTCTGGTTGAGTAATCACAAGCTGAAAGTGGATATGGTTAAGTATGGACATCAGGTTAGGAAAAATTCTCCGAACAGAAATTTGGGGTCTCCTTCACCTGCTTCGACAACAAGATATAAGATATCCAAGGATGCCAAAAGAGATTCAAGGACATCTGCAATGGTGGTGGGCAAAGGCCTTCCTAATGGTATACAAAATGAAGCAAAAACTTCTGCAAAGGTCGTTAGTGGCAAACTGGATGCTGACTGGCTTAGAAACTATAAAGTTGGGATTACAAAAGATTGGAGGATGACACATTCTATTGAAGAAGCCATACGAAGTGAAGGAGTCTATGATATCTCAATAATACTAATGAGTGGTAGAAAGGTCCTGGTGAAATTTGTATCTGAAAATAATAAGCATGCTTTTTGTGATGATGCGAGAGATTGAATGGAAAATTAGTTTAAAGTTTTGTATGAATGGAGCAATAGGAAAATAAACAAGTGTAGAAATATCTGGCTAAGCATTGAAGGGGTCCCACTTAATGCTTAGAATGAGAGTACCTTTAGAGCAATTGGTAATGCTTTTGCTAAAGTTCTGTTTGTTGAAACCAGTACAGCAAAAAGAGCAGATTTGAAAAAAGGTGTAGTATTGATACATACAGAAGAAGAAAAATAAATCGATGGCTGCAGTAGTTTATTGGTCGGCAAACACTCATATGAAGTTAGAGTGGCTAAACTCCCCTTTTTAGGTTGGCCACTGATGTCAAACAAATCAAAGCCCCTTACTCAACCTCGGGACAGTGTATCCTCTAGTAAGAGCATCTCCTTTTGCAGTAAGTCCAAAGGATCTCCAAGTAGCATGATCAAAACGGACATGGAAGCTAACCTTCAGGCCCCACAATCGAAGGTAGGAGATGCTGCTAAGGAACCACTCACAGTTATCGAGGAAACCCAATTGAAGGATGCCAAAATGGGGGTGTTGGAGAAGTCTATTTTGGTGAAAGACAGAAGAAGTGACAACAAAAAGGAACACTTATCTTTTTGGATTTGGGCACAAATGGATCAGGTGGATCCAGGAATGTATATCAACTGTCTCTCTCTCAGTAATGGTTAATGGAGGTGTCACTAAAGATTTCTTCATGGACAAAGGTAATCAACAAGGTGATGCCTTATCCCCTTTCCTCTTCGACATTGTAGCCGAGGGCCTTAACCTCTTATTCCAAAGGGCATTGAGGCTTGGTCTAATCAAAGGAGGAGTGGTAGGAAGATAAGGTGTGACTCTCTCTCATTTGCAATTTGTAGATAACACCTTAATTTTTTGTCAAGATAATCTAGAGGAATTAAGGAATGTCAAGAGGATCCTTAAGTGTTTTAAACTTGCTTTTTGCCTCAAGATTAACTTTCATAAAAGTTTTTTATGTGGCATTAAAGTGAGTAATGACAAAGAATCCAAATTTACGAGGGTTTTAGGCTGCAATAGGGGTGAACTCCCTTTCAAATACTTGGGGATTTCTTTGGGAGCTAATCCAGTGAGGCTAAAGACCTGGGATCCAGTTATTGAAGCTTTCAAAAAAAAACATAACCATTGGAAAATTAAGTATATCTCGTTTGCTGGTAGAGTGGTACTCATTTAATCCACCTTGTCCAGCCTACCTATCTACTATTTATTCATTTTTAAATATTGCCTAGTCAGGTCGGGTCTACCTTGGAAAGGATCCAAAGGAGCTTTCTTTGAGGTGAAGAAGCTGGGGCCAGAAAGATGCATTTAGTGGGGTTAAACAAAGTCAAGGCCAGCAGGTTTAAGAGAGGTCTGGGTGTGGCTAATTTGCACCTCAAAAATCAAGTTCTTTTATCTAAGTGGTAGTGGAGGTTCAGGTCTGAAAAAGCAACTTTGTGGAGAAAGGTTCTATGCTCCAAGTATAACTTGAACGCGAAGCATTGGTTCCCAAACTTGACTAGAAGATCGAAGACCACAGCCTTCTGGAAGGTAATTGTTGATCTAGGGGGCCTAAATTTCAGTTAACAAGCTCAATCCTTATAAAGAACTTTTAACTCAAGGTGGGGGATGGTACACTAACTCGCTTTTGGTTAGACCTTTGGGTTGATTCCATAGCTTTTCATTTATCCCATCTCAGGCTTTACAACATAGCACTACGAAAAGACATCACTCTACACGAGATCCTACAACTGCTCTCTCAGTCTTGATCAGGGCCTGCAAATTGGTCTTTTTTTTTTTGAAGAAATTTGTTCTCATGGGAGAAGGATCAATGGAAATCAATCCTCACCTTGCTGGAGGCTCGTTCTACACTCTCAACCAATGAAGACAAACTGGTTTGGTTAGGCAAAAATAGTGGCTGCTTTTCCATCAAATCTTTCCTCTGATAATGTGATGATCGAACCCCCATCATTCTTGACAATGTGAAAGGTATATGGAGACAACCTATCCCTCCCAAATGTAGAATTTTTTGTTAGAGAGCCCTGCTTGGCAGCATAGCCACCAAGGGGGTCTTGGCTCTTCGCTTGGCCTTGCCTCAAAGTTTTAGCTTGAGCTGTGTTCTTTGTGATGCTGAGGCTGAATCAATTGACCACCTATTAGTAACTTGCACTTTTACGTGGAAATCATTGTATGGTGTATTGCAATGGTGGGGCATGATCTGGGTATCTCAACATTCTCTTATGGACATTTATAATTGGTGGCTAGGATCATCATTCAAAGACCTGGAAGGTTATCTCTGGGAAGTTTGCTTTTTCTACACAATTTGGTCGATTTGGCTGATAAGAAACCAAGTTGTATTCTCAAATGTTCAAACCTCTTTGGAAGATTGTTTGGATCTAATTAAGTTTAGACTTGCTTTATAGATTAAAACAAAACTTGGGTTAAAGGATATCACCACAAAGCAGATCATTTTCCAACTTCATGAGGTTAGATCACTAAAGATTAAGAGAAGAAAGTTAAAGCTCCCGGCCAAAGGAAATCCTGGTTAGGATGGTGCTGTACTCTGAGTTTTTGGTTTTAGGTTTTTATTGGTTTATTTCATACATGAGTCTCCTCTAGCAGTGCTCTTGGTTTTTCATCTTTTCTTTTGGTTTGGTCCCTTTTCAAACCTGTTTTTGGGTTGAACTTATCCCTTTGGTTAAGTTCTTTCCAAAATCCTTCCGTCTTCCCCTTGGATTGTTATCTTGTATTCATTTTCGAGCTTGATTTCAATCTATCTTTTTTGTTGTTCATAAAAAAAAATTTTAATTAGAACGTCCTCATCTGTTCTTGATAAAGACTCCAACGTGCAGTATCTCCCAACCCCAATAAAAATGAGAATGGATTTTCTGTGGCACTTTTTTTGTACAATGCATTAATTTAAGGTATGATATTATACAAATTTGTGTAATGCATCAAGAGCTCATGCATCGATGCATTGCACAAAAATAATACCACAAAAGAGATCCTAGTTCAATAAAAACAAATACACAATTACAATTTGAAATGCTTATGCACAAAGAGGAGACCAAGCTCACTAGGCCACGAAATTGCAACCAAGTTCGATCTTCAGATCAGCTCTTCCAACACTCTGGAATGGATGATGAAACCTGGGTTGATGAGATGAGGGTGATCCGAGGTTCCTCTCAGAGCAAATGGGTTTCTGAAACTTGATTTGATAAAAATAAATAAATAAATAACAGGCCGAATCCTTTGCAGCTGACATGATCGCTCCGATCCATATTCCTCTCTCACCAATGGGTAGTAGTAATTTCAATGCCCCATCACACTTCCGGGTTTTAAATATTTATCGTTTCGTATCATAATAAGTCAATATATAGGTAAGGAAATTTGGGACTTTCGATTCTGATATTTATTTAATATTATTCAATATTACCACTACGGGGATTAAGAACCCTGCCAGTGGCCATAAAAGTCACTGCAAAGAGAAGCAAAACCAGCAGAGAATAAAGCTATCTATCTAAACAAATCCAATTTAGAGAAAGAGAGAGGGAGAGAGGGAGAGAGGGAGAGAGGAAGAGAATGTAAAAGAGAGGACGAAGTTTTGGGTTTTGCTAGATCAGAGAAGGGACCGAAGACCCAAGAATTGCAGGATCAAGCCAGGAACCAGCGCTTGTTGCGTTCCAATAAAGAGAAGGATGATCGAACGGGCTGATCTGCTGGTTCTGATATTTCTGGCTCCAATCGAACCTTTTTTGGCCTCCCTCCATTTTCATGACTTCCTTCGTGGCCATAGTACCTACTTCGCCACTCCCCGCCATTGATAAGTCTTCGTAAGGTATCAATCCCTGAAAACTATTACCTTCCTGGATATCCTTCAAAGAGAGAAATTTCTGTTGCTGAAGGCTTGAAGCTAACAAAGAAGCCAATGTTGGAGAAAATGAAGAAGAAGAAGAACATCCGAAGATGGAATCGCTAGAAAGAAGAGAATTTCGAGTAAGTCCAGAAAAACACCCTAATCCAGGTGTATTGAACTGCGGTTGAAGATCAAACCCAGAAACAGTATCAAGAGTTTGAACCCTTGGATTGAACCTAGGGTATGGAACATCATTGAGATCAGAAAGATTAGTGGGTAAGCCATAAAACAAAGGAGTAATATGGTTTGAGGTTGAAGAAACGTCGATCTGGGGTGGAAGAGCAGTAGGGTTTGAAGAAGTTGCAGAAGGAGTTGAGGATGAAGAAGGCAGCGCATCAATGGCGGAGGCAGCTGGTCTCTTGATCCTCTTGTTCTTCCTAGACGCGCCGCCGACCGGAACGTTTCTTAGGGCTCCTCCTCTGGTCCAATATCGCTTACAGGCCTTGCAGAAATGCCTTGGCTGAGACAAACTATAGTTGTTGTAGTAACAGAACTTGGTGTTTGATGAATCACAGCGAGGGCACTTGAGGACTGGCCTGTGATTTTGGTTTTGGTTTTGGTTTTGACTTGGTTTCTCCGTAACCCTAACTGTTGAAGCTATCAAACCTTTTGATCTATCTGATTCTACACCCATGATAGAAGAAAGAGAAAAAGAAAGAACGTGGTGTCATGGAGTAGTTATTCCATGGCCCGGAGATTGTCCCAAATAAATTTGTATCATACATCCTAGTGATTCTATAACTTTTGATGTCGATTTTACACAAATGTGTGATTCAAATTTGTTTGGAGCAATGCTATAAGGGTATAGAATAATGTTTAAATTTGGGTCACACATCTATGTGGGTTCTATAACTTTTGATGTCGACTCTACACAAATGTGTAATTCAAATTTATTTGGAACAATGCTCTAGGGGCATAGAATAATTTTTCGATGTCATGGGATAAAATTAGGACACAAAGTTACATAAAATGTATTTTGGCCATTTAAATGATAACTCGAAATTCGAATACATTCATGTCACGTAAATAAGTCCCATAATTGTATAGAATACACATCATATAAGAGGGGTGCCGCTATATCTACACATAGCAAAACTCTTTAATTAAATAAATGCATGTAGGCTTCACTTAAATTTATTAGAATAATCTTCTGGTAAAAAATGTATTCTCACGCCTGTAGGCTGTGAGAGAGTATTATTAAACACAAATAATCCTAAAAGGATAAACATGATTTTGAAATTTAAGGAAATATGCAATCTTATCCTAACAGATCTTATTTGTGGAATGCACGGTATTTTGTGTACATTGTGACAATTTAAATATATGTAGAACTCACAAGTATATGAATGCCACCAAACATTTAAATGGTCAATATGTAATTTATGTGATTGGAAGTACGTGTACAAACTTTTTTCATAAAAATAACATCACAACACAGATATTCTCATCCAAAGGCTAGAAAACAAAAATGGGGCGGCTGCCATTTTGTGTCTAATGAGAGAGAGAGACAGAGAGATAGAGAGATAGAGAGATAGAGAGAATATGAACCTGTGGCCATTCTTTGGTAGTTGAAGGGATGAGTACCATTCTTCTCGTTACCCAACATTTCCTCTCAAAAGATTGAACCCAATAGTAAACAGACAAAGAGCAACTGGCCTACTTAATTAAGTCTATGTTTGGTTTAATTTTTTTTTAAAGTTTTTTTTATTTTAAAAGTGACTTTTTCTACTTGTTTGATCTCCCATTATAATTAATTGGCTTTTTTCACTTTTTCCCACCTCTACTCTTTTTTATTAAAAAAAAAAACTAAAAAGTCAAAAAACCTCAAAAAAAAAAAACTAAACCAAACACAAGTTTAAGTCATGGTTCATGAGATTGGAATACTGTGTGTGTCTCTACCCGCTGCTGACAAAAAAAAACAAGATCACTTCTTGTGAAGATTTTAATCTGGTTCATGATCTATAGAAGTATAAGCTGCTGTGGTAGAATTTTTAGGGACAAAAAAAAATTAGTCAGTTTTTGATAATGATCAAGTGATATTATTTAGTTAATAGTTAACTAATTTAATATAGTAGCATAGGAGACAATAAATACTATGTTCGAATTTTACCGATTACCAGTGGCGATTTCATAAATTTTTGTTTAAGGTGTCATTGGTATTTAACCTTTTCAAATCATAAAAAAAAAATTATATATTGGTACTATGGTTATACCAAAAAGATATACAAAAACAAACTTTCACAATTGGTCTCAACGAGTTTTCATATTTTGAAAGCATTGAATAATAAGCTTATTATCAACACTATCAAAAACATCTTTTTCAATATATGTCACTAAATAATCATTCATCCATTGATCTCCTTGCGCATATAACAAAAAAAAACATAGTAAGTTTCTTTCATAATTGATACTAACTCATGATCATTGCAATAAATTTGTACCTTATATGGGATTTGGGTTATTGGGAGGCGATAAAGTCGCACTAGTTTGTACTTTATACACTATTTAAGTGTATTAAAAAATTATATATTATGCATTAAAACTTATATTGGTAGGTGCAAATAGTAACAAAGTGTGAGCATTTAAAACTTTCTAAAAAAATTAAGTTAGTTTTATTCTATTTCACAGTTGTGACATATAAATTTTTTAAAAAAATTATACATAGTGATTTCTTTTTCCATTCATTCAGTGTGTTCATTTGAAGCCACAGCACAAGCTGTGCGTCGCCACTACTGATTACCTAAGTAATAGAAAGAAATTGATTAATGCACATATGCCAATCATATAACCGGACACAAAGGAAGGTCTCACTGTGTGAGAAATTATTCCCTTGTGAGAGGAGCGTGTTTGCTTATATGTGCTTGAATTTGTGCATGTACTTAAATTATAATTAAAATATTTGTATGTGTTTGATTGCATTTATAAAGAAGCGTGTTGCCACACACAATAAGCGTGTTGAGAATATAAATAATTAAATTATAATTCTGTAAAATAGTTTAGTTTTTAGATATTGGTGATCAATAATTTAACAGATAGAGAATTATAAAGAGTTTTTTTTTTAAATTTTTAATTTCACATGATGCGTGCGGTTTAAAATGAAAAGAACAATTAATAAACTGGGGATAAGAGAATCTAAAAGGAATTCAAAGACATTCTTATCCAATAACAGGACAGAGGTAAAGTGAGCCAGGATAATTTTTTTTATATGATTTTTTTCGTCTTTAAGTGAGAAAAAAATTACATTTAATTCAAACGATTATACTCTTTAGATTTATTTTGTTACGAGAAACCAAAAAAGTAAAATAAATTGACCAAAAAATAAAAAAAAGGTATGTAATTTTTTTTCATTTTTAGTAAACTTTTTTTAACTTTATTCAAAACGGATGTATTTTTAGATTTGTTTTATCATAGTGAATCGAAAAAGTAAAAAATCTAAACTATAAAAAATAAAAACTCAAAAAAACTCAAAAAAAAAAGATAAAAAAACCCACAAAAAGCTGAAAAACTTATTCCAAACAGTGCATAAGCATATTACCCATGAATCTCGGGGGATTCGAGAAAGAGAACATTCCAAAGAGGTGTTTTTGGTAAGTAGTGTTTTTTATTGCTGAATCTAATAGTTTATAAATTGTAATTTATTATTGAAATTGTCAATATTTGGTAAAAATTATAGCTTATAACTAAAATAGAAAAAAAAATAATTATAAGTTATAAAAGAAGATGTGAATATTTGAAAAAAATTTAAAACTTATAACTAAAATTAATAACCAAAAATTAAAAACATTTAACTTTGGCAAAACACCACAATAGAAATAAAAACACCCAATAGAGGTAAACATACAGATAGAGGAGGGTATCCAACAGCCCAATACCCGAGACAATAGACACATCAAATTGACTCAGTAGCTTATTTTTCTAAAAAAAAAAAAATTTATGTTCCAATGCATTTTTAATTTGATGGTGCTAACAATGGCATTAGCATTATTATTGTTTTCAAACTTCAATAAACTCGAAGATGGTGTTAGGTATTTATATATTTGGCATTATTATAAGTGTGATTTTATGCGCCTATTTTTTACAATTTTTAGTGATGTACTTCTTGAAAGTGTCCACTTTGGCCGTGTTTAATGTACTAAATAGGATTAGATAAAATAAAAATGATAAATAATACATAAATTTTATATATTTTTTTAATACTATGAGATAATAAATGTGATTATGTATACTATTGTATTATTTATATCATCTTTGATTAAAGTGAAATAAAATATAAAATATAAGTTGCATAATTACTTTTGATCATTGAAAAAAGATAAAAGATGATTTGAAGAGGAAACAAATAATTTCAAAAAAAGAGTAGAATAAATGTTCCCATAAATACTAAATTATAAGGCCCTTATGTGAAGAATTAATAGTTAAATTCATGAGTGAACTAAACGTGTGACTTATAATTTAAAGAAACCAATTCTAAAAATAGGATCCCACATATTTTTTAAATTTAGTCTAATTCCTTTTAATTTATCGAAACAAACATGATTTTTAGGTTCATATGTGCACACGGAAACCTCAATTCAATAGAAAGAAAAGAAAGGAAAAAAAAAAAGCTAATGTTCACATCTGTAAGTCGTGGAGTTAACATATAAGTAAAAATTTAAACTGTGTTAGTGATAAATTCACTTATGTATATAGTAGTAATTACTCGTGTCTAAAGGTATGCGTAGCTAGGAATTTTATTCAATTGTGTTATTTAGGGTCCGTTTGATAACTCAAGCTTTTTGGCGAAAAAAAAATACCTAACATGGTCCATTAGACAAAAAAAAGTTCAAAAGTCAAAAAATCAAATTAAAACACTAATTTTTAGAATAATTTATTCAAATTTCAACCGTTTTTAAAATATAATAATATTCTTATTCATAAATTATTTACTATCATTACTAACTACATATAATTATTAATATCAAATATATAGATGGTCAAAATTGTTCAATTTGAATAAAAAGTAAAAAATCTAACTTTTTACCCAAACAATCAATTTTAAAAAAGCTAACTTAAAAACTAAATTACCAAACAACCTACTTTGAATTAAATTTAACTTTTTGACTAAAAATACAAAAAAATAAATAAATAAACTAGCTTTTAAGCTAGTTGCTAATCGAATCCTTAATAAATTATAGTCATATTAAGTTTTTAGTTCTATATAATTTGTCAAAATTAACTTTAACAAAATACACTATAATATTATATATTTTTAATAATTTCAAAAAGGATATTCATACTTGTTAATTATATAAAAAATTAACAAGTTTTGGATTATTAATATTATTGGTTATCCTTTTTTCTAAGTAAAAAATATATCACAACTAATATAAATTTTCAACAACTTGTAATTTTTTGAAATATTGACCCCATTTATACTATTTTTAATATTTTAGTGGTGTCAATATTTTAAATGCTAAAAAATTTACATAACTATACATAAAAAAAATTCTTAAACAAATTTGAGTGAATTCAATTAAACCCACTCAAGTACATATAGTTACGCACGTACCTAAAGCCACTTTGAATATAAATTAATTATAAAATTAATTTAAATAAGAAATAATTTTTTTAATTATTAATGTAGATATTCAAAATATTCTCATTAAGCATATACTTAATTTAAACTAAAAGTAACGAAATAGATGATTTGCATAAAAAGAAATTTAAAATTTGAAATAAAAGAAAGAAAAATGTTGAATTTAAAATTAAAAATGTAAAAAAATTTAAATTATACATAGAAGGAGAGAGAGAGAAGAGAATAGTGCCATATAGGACACCTATCAACATTAGCACTCTTGTGATTTGTATTATAAATATTTTTTTAATTAAGTCTAATTCTTTCTAATCTATGAAAGCAAACATAATTTTTAGGTTCATATGTGCACACTAAACCTCAATTCAATAGAAAGAAAAGAAATAAAGAAAAAAGCCAATGTTTACATCCATAAGACGTGGAGTTAACATATCTATGTAAAAGCTTAAACTTTGTAAGTGGTAAATCCACTTATGTATATAATAGTAATTATTCCTGTTTAAAGGCACTTTAAATATAATTTAATTATAAAATTAATTTAAATAAAAAAATAATTTTTATAATTATTAAGATAGATATTTAAAATATTTTCATTAAGCATACACTTAATTTAAACTAAAAATAATGATATAGGTAATTTGCATAAAAGAGAGAAAAAAATATCTAATTTAAAATTAAAAATATAAAAAAATTTAAATTACAAATAGAGAATTAGAGAAAGGCATATAAGACGCCTATTAGCATTAATACTCTTGTGATTTCTATTATAGATTGATAGTGATTTTTTTTATTTTTTCTAATTTGTTAAACTAGTCATCTTTACAATTGTAGAATTCGTTTCAAAGTACCAAACATAAAGACGTTATCATTTATGTGATTCGCCTCTCAATTACAGTTATGGTAAAACACAAAAATTAATTATTTTCATGCTTAACTAATAATAAAAATTGATACTCTAAGTAATCTAATTACTGTTCAATAATACTATATGCAAGAAGAACTAATTACATAGCAATAAAACGCGATACTTTGAACTATTTAATTATTGTTTAATAATATTATATGCATACCAATTACAACGTGTTTTCTTTTTAGGAAAATACTAATGGGCGGTGATTAAAGAATATATAATGTATAGATATTTGTATAACGTGTATTGATATTTGTAAAAATAATAGGTCCCACACCAAAAAGTGTATTGATATTAAAAAAAAATTTATCTTTATTAGGCTATTAATCACCGCCCAATTAAGCAATAGTTAGCATGACCCTTCTTTTTATACGAGGAGTTTTTCAATAGGAAAAAGCTACAATTTCATAAAAGTTGTCATAGATGATCTTTAAATTAAAAAAAAGAATGAATTAGGTTGGCTTTAATACGTGATTTTACACATTTAAATAAATATATTGCTTTTTTATTTTTGTTACTAATGAGTTTTTCGTTGTTGTCCGATCAAAATATCTTACTTTTTCGCCTACTTCACAAATTGAAAAGGTTAAGAAATTTACCAAAATATAAAAAAATTTAGAAAAATAAAAATAAACAAAAATAATCTAAATTTTATGTTATTTGTTTATATTTTTGGTAAATTTATTTTTTATATTTTGAAAAAAAAATTAGTTTTTTAATTTCTCCCATTGCGCAGTGGAAAATGTAAGTTTTATTTTAGCTAAAATATGAAAAAAGTTTTAAAAAAAGCACAAATAAGCAAAAATTTTAAAATTTATCCCAAACAAGGCTATTCAAATATATTAAGTAAAAGCACTTGCTTGTTCTTTAAAACTTTCTCAATATCCAGAATTTTATTTTAAAATTTTAAAAGTATAATAAAAATCACTTGTATTTTTCGTAAGTGATTCGATTTTAGTTTAAAAGTTTATAATTATTTTATTTTTTATGTTTTATTTTAATATTTTAAATTCAATAGTCTCATTATAATAAATTAAAATCATAAATTGATTTGAATAATATTTTAGTTGTAGGGAAAAAAAATATATTTTAGTTGACTATCTTTGGCAATTGCTGAGCCTGGAGTTTAATTATAGGACAATTATGTTAACTCTATTATGGTGATGTTTTGGCAAAAAATTTTCGGCTAATTTTTATATTTTTGTTATTAATTTTAGTAATAAATAATAATTTTTTAAAAATATTTATAATTTCTTTTATAAATTATTTTTTATTTATTATTTTAATTATAAATTAATATATTTATTACATATTTATAATTTTTACTATAAATTTTAATCAATGTTAAAGGCACACAATATTTCTGTTTGCATTAAGAGTTTTATTGGGAATTAATTTAAAAGTTAGCTTTTTTATGTTTTTTTAGTTAAAAAATTAAATTGAGTTTAAAATAAATTATTTGGTAACTTAGCTTTTAAGCTAATTTTTTTAAAATTGATTATTTAGGTAAAAGTTAGTTTTTTTTATTTTTTTGTTCAAAATAAACAAATTTATCTTTCTATATATTTAATATTAATAATTATATATAATTTTTTTTTGCTCGGTTAATAGGGAAGGGGGAATGGAGACCCTGGGGTTTGAACCTCAGGTGATATCGTGGGGCAAGCACCTCCATCCGCTTGAGCTGACCACCATTGCTAATTATATATAGTTGATAGTGATAACAAATAAGTTATGAATAAAAAGTATTATTATATTTTAAAAGTGATAAAATTTTAAATAAAATATTTTAAAAATTTATGTTTTGATTTAATTTTTTTATTAAATAAAAAATTTTAACCTTTTTACATTTTTAATCAAAAAATTAAAAAAATCAAAGTTGTCAAGCCTAAATCCACACACCACACCACAGCCGCATCTTGCCACGTGTTTCTATTAAATCCAAACTGCAGGCAATCTGTCACGTGTTACTCTGTATTCGACAATCTCCGTCGGTGGAGAGGAATAATTTTTGTCGGTGAATCGGATTCGGATCCAGGAATCTTTTACACCACCCGAGACTTTGACTGTTTGACGAAATCTCTTTCTCTCTCTCTCTCTCTCTCTCTCTCTCAAGAATTTCCCTTAAACGAGTCAACACTCCGTGACAACAGGCGAAACTATCATGGCCTTGAAACTCATTGCTACCACTCTCCGCCGAAACTCCCAACTTCGATACTTCTCCACCGCTGCAGCCGCCGTGGAAGCTCCGCCGTTCGCGGCGGAATCCTATGACGATGCGAACGAAATCTCGATGAAAGGAGTAAGATCTCCGGCAGGCCACTGTACCTCGACGTGCAGGCAACGTCGCCGGTGGACCCCAGGGTCCTCGACGCCATGCTCCCCTACTACCTCTCCCGATTGGGAAACCCCCACTCCCGGACCCACCTCTACGGCTGGGAATCCGACGACGCCGTCTAGCGTGCACGCGCCCAAGTCGCCGCCCTTATCAAGGCCTCGCCGAAGGAGATCGTCTTCACCTCCGGCGCCACCCAGTCCAACAACATCTCCGTCAAGGGCGTCATGCATTTTTACAGTGAAAAGAAGCGCCACGTTATCACCACCCAAACCAAGCACAAGTGCGTCCTCGATTCGTGCCGTCACCTCCAACAAGAGGGCTTCGAAGTCACCTACCTCCCCGTCGGCTCCGATGGAATCATCGACCTGAATCAGCTCGTTCTGCCATTCGCGCCGACACGGGGCTCGTATCAATCATGATGGTGAATAACGAGATCGGCGTGATTCAACCGATGGAAGAAATTGGGAAAATCTGTAGGAATTGAATGTTCCTCTCCACACCGATGCCGCGCAGGCTTTGGGGAAGATTCCGATTGATGTGGAGAAGTTGAATGTGAGTTTGATGTCATTGAGTGGGCACAAGATTTATGGACCGAAGGGTGTTGGGGCTTTGTATATGCGGCGGAGGCCAAGGATTAGGGTTGGGCCCCAAATGAACGGGGGAGGGCAAGAGAGGGGGGATTCGGAGCGGAACCGTTCCGACTCCGTTGGCTGTCGGGATGGGCGCGGCGTGTGAGCTGGCGATGAAAGAGATAGAGTATGATGAGAAGAGGATCAATAAGCTGCAAGAGAGATTGCTTAATGGGATGAGGGCTAAGCTCGATGGTGTGGTGGTGAATGGGAGTACTGAGAGGCGTTATGGTGGGAATTTGAACTTGTCATTTGCGAATGTTGAAGGGGGGAGCTTGTTGATGGGGTTGAAGCAGGTGGCGGTTTCGAGCGGGAGTGCGTGCACGAGCACGAGCTTAGAGCCGTCGTATGTGTTGAGGGCGTTGGGAGTG